>PISX010022032.1:0-32487 GCA_004024625.1 Mellivora capensis
TGGAGCTGGAGGGTATTATGCTAAGTGAAATAAGTCAGTCATTGAAAGACAAATACCATATAATTTTACTCATATGTGGAAGAAACAAAACAGATAAATATAAGGGAAAGAATAAAAGGGCAAGGGAGGCAAACCATAAGAGACACTCAGAACTATAGACAACAAACTGAGGGTTGCTAGAGTGGTGGTGGGGGTGAGTTAAATGAGGAGATGAGGATTAAGGAGTGCACTTGCTGTGGTGAGCACTAGGTTTTACATGCAACCGAAGAATCTCTAAATTCTACCCCTAAAGTGAATATCATATAATATGTTAACTCACTAGAATTTAAATAAAAACTTGAAATACAAAAAAAAGAATTACAAGGCTATTTGTTATTTCTGAGGTTCATAAATTTCCTTTTATCTCTTTCCATAGACAGCTGATACATTTCTGATATATTTCAAATTTTCTATATCGCAGAACATAAAAGACAACTTGCAACAAATCTCAGGTCGGATTGACATCATACACAATAAGAAGACAGCAGCATTGCACAGTGCCACCCCAGCAGAAAGGGCAAAGCTCCAGGAAGCTCTCTCACGGCTCGATGTCCAATGGGAAAGAGTTAACAAAATATACAAGGACCGACAAGGGTAGGTAACACTTTTATTTTCCTAAATTACTATACCTGTTTTCAGAGAAAACTCTGAAGTTCATTTCAGTGTTCTCCATGGAAAGGTAGGGAAGAAGAAAGGAAGAAGTACTATTATCATTGGGAAAAGGTAATTAAAGTGAGAATCAATAATGGTGAACAGACTAATAAGCTGAATTCTAGAAATTATTCTGTACTGGGGTTAGCATTATGTTGGAACACTATATTACTTTCTAAAATTTCACGTAATGTCAAATAGGTTTTGTCATTTATTGAGGTGGCTCAAACAACTGTACAGTATGAAGTGCATATCTTTGGTCAAATCTGTGTCCTATATATTTATAGCAAACTGATATTTAGATTAATATGTTTGAAATATAAGCTATCAGTGAAAAGTTGATTTTCCAACCAACTGAGCCACCCAGGCGTCCCTGAAAAGTTGATTTTTCACTTACCAGCTGTATTTTGAAGGTTTTGTCATTTAATTGGGGTGGATTAAAAAACTGTACAGTATAAAATGCATATCTTTGGTGAGATCTGTGTCCTATATATTTATAGAAAATTGATATTTAGATTAATATGTTTGAAATATAAGCTATCGGCAAAAAGTTGATTTTCACTTACCAGTTCTATTTTGTAGGTGATATATAACATTTTGCAGTCCCCCTAAACTCTTTTAGTTATGAGTAATTTGTTGATTTAAAATAATTTTTCAGGGCTTGCCTTAATAACATAACTAGCTTGTAACCACATTTTCAAAAATTCACATATTCTTTAGCCTCACACCACAAAAAGGTAGAATATTGTTTTCTTTTCCTATTTTAGGTTAAAAGTGACGGAGTTCTAGTGATTTAAAACAATTTGTTTTAAGGGAGGTTAGGGAAGCCTAGTGGTGGGTATTAGGGAGGCCACGTATTGCATGGAGCACTGGGTGTGGTGCAAAAACAATGAATACTGTTACGCTGAAAAGAAATTTAAAAATCAAAAAAAAAAGATTGTAGTTTTAAAGATTGACAGTGTCCTTTATTATTCTCAAAGAAAAACATTTTTAATAATTACAGGGGACCTGCCTCTTAACTGTCTTATCTGTCCATTTCTAAATATCCTTATTTCTATTTTAGTTCTTTATTTACTATAGTAGGTTTCTAAACTGATACTCACAGCAGAAATCTCCATTAATTCTAATAATCATCCCCATTTTGTTCCCAATTATCTTTCATCCAGGGTTGTTTTTTTAAGGTCTAAGAATTTCAGTACCATTATCTCATTCTCATTAGAATTAAGTCCAGATTCCTTTATTGGGCATTTAAGGCCTTCACATGACCATCGTCCTTGTCCTTTTGTTCAGTCTCATGACTTATCAGTCCCCGCCTGTCCTACAACCTCTCCAAAGTCTGTTCTACCAAAACACCTTTGAGCCAGTAAGAATGGCTATATTGGTATTGTTTTCATATATGATTCATGTATGACCGTGTATTACTCAGCCTTTACCATAATACGGTGGTATAAAGCTGTACTCCAGAACCGAGTGACATAAAACAAAAAGGATTTATTTTCATGGTCATGGGTCTTTAAGTTGCCTGTGGTTTGGCTGACTAAGGCTGGGCTATGAGCAGCTGTTTCAAGCTGTAGTATAGCTGAGGCAGGCTCTGAGATATGTGTCAGGTTAAGGTCTGCTCCGTCTCTTTCTCCTGGGCCTAAAATGCAGGGTCAGTGGCATTCTCTTCTCATGACAGATCTCCAGACCATGGACCAGATGTAAAACTCCTTTGTGGACCTGTGCTTATATTATGGGCCTGGGCCCACATTAAATTCACTCCCATTCCACTGGCCAGAGAAAGCCTGACATCAATAGAGAGGCAAAATAGTCTCTTCCTACAGGGGAAGGGGAAGAAGAGTGACTACCTGTTGAAAAATAATCCAAACTACTGTTGATATTTAATAATTAATAATAAATGTTTACAGCTAGAAATGACCTTAGTGATTTTGTCCTACTTCATTGTTTTACAGAGGAAACTAAATTACAAAGATGTTAAATGACTTACCCAAATACATATTAAATAGCACATCTGCATATTTCCATTTCACCAAAATATTTAGCTCTAATAGGTTTGCATAGTGTATACTCACAATAAGTTACAAATATGAGAAAATGCATTAGACTCTTGATATTCCTAAGGCATAGGTTCTGAGACCATCATTAATCACCAAATTCATGAATGCTATAATGGCAAAACTCACCTTTATTAAATTTCATAAAGTAAAACAGACATTACTTTTTAGGTGAGGGCAAGAATTAAAAGCCAGACTTATCTGTGACTGCACACTCATTATCTAAGAGACCTGTGTTCATACCTTGTCTTCCCGCAAACAGAATTTCAACATGTGTCTTAGTAAAGTTGCGAATCTCCAAAATACTAAAGGTGGATTTTTTTCCCGTGGGAACACAAACAGTAAACACAATGAACATTTAATTCATGAATCCTGTGTATCTATGTACTGATCCATGTATATGGATAGATACACAAATATGTAAAATAAATATTTAAGTTTTGGGGAAATTAACATTGCTGCTAAATTCTGTTTTTATCTAATTCTTGGTGGGTACTCACTGCTTTCAAAAGATACCTGCAGAAAACATGTGAACATAAAGAGATAATTAACCTAAGATCCACCTAGTATTAGAGAAACATACTCCATTCTTTCTTTCAGCAAACATTTAAGGAGTTCCAGATACTCTGTTGTCTTTACTTACTTTTTTTTTAAGATTTCATTTATTTGACAGACAGAGATCACAAGTAGGCAGAGAGGCAGACAGAGAGAGAGGAGGAAGCAGACTCCCTGCTGAGCAGAGAGCCCAATGCGGGGCTCGATCCCAGGACCCTGAGATCATGACCAGAGCTGAAGGCAGAGACTTTTTAACCCACTGAGCCACCCAGGCACCCTTCACTTTCTTTCTGACACCAGCTTTACTATTCCTTAAATGGTTAATGAATTTGCACCATTTTCAGGAAATTACTCCCCAAGCCTAAGAGGATAGCACAGTTCAAATGAAATAATAAAAATGAAAGCAGTTTCTAGACTACACATTGCTGTACAGCCATAAAATGGCATTATTGTGTAGCAACACAGTTCTTATCTGACATCAAGTAAGTGATTTTTTAAAAAATCACTATTCCTTTTTGGAATCACATTTAGTCAGATACTTTGGGATGGCTCACCCATACACATAAGTAGTTAAATTCAAGGTGATCCTGACATTTAGATCTGATGTAAAGAGGACATGAGAGTAAGAGTAGTGATTCTTACAATGGTAATTTTTTAGAGCAAAATAAAGTGTCAAAAAATGGGGAAAGAAGGGTGAGGACATTAAAAAAAATCAAATGCCATTACCAGTGATATTTCAGAAGATAAGAAATAGGACGATAGTGCTACAGACAAGAAGCCAGATGCAAAGAAAATAATTGTTTTGTGAGTCCATTTATAAAAAACTCAAAAACGGGCATATTGGGGAGTTAGCGGTCAGATATAGTTGTTACCTTTATGAAGAGTAGTGATTAACAAGGGCAGATCTCTTGATCTGGATGTTGTTAGCATTGATATATTTCTGTTAAGAAAGTTTATGTAATTATGCACTTGTGATTTGTACTCTTTTCTCTGTATATGCTATACTTGAATAAATTTTACACTTAAATTTTTAAAATAACACATAAATTCTTTTTTTTTTAAGTACAAGAAGGACCTAACCTCAAAATTAAAAAAAAAAGTGTATCTTACAGAAGAGCATGTTACGTTGTTGTACTTTTGGCATTTCACCATTGACCCCGAACATTTTCTAATTGACCAGTACCTACTCTCAGATAAGTATGGGGGCACTACTGCTCTAGAGAAAATTTTTCCAATGTTACCACCATCATGCTGGGACCACAGGGCCACATGTTGATAGGATGCTGGGGGATAGAGAGCAGGAAGCTGCTTCCCCAGGGATTTCTCCTTTCTTCAATTCCCTTAGTGCCAAGTCCACAAAACTAAAGCACTCACAGTGTCTTGCTGCCATTTGTACTGCATGAAGAAAAATGAGACAATGAAAGAAATGAAAGGGGAGAAAACAGGAATAGAAACCAAAGAAATCTGATTTGAAGAGAAAGTGCCTTAATCATCTCTGTATTCAGACTCTAGGGAATGAGCATGTAATTCTGCAAGCCCACTCCTAATGCAAGTTTCTCATAAGCATTTTCTCTCTCATTTGTAATTTTTCTACTGAGATATTCAGTAAATATTTTTCTCTCATGTCAAGGTAAGGGAAATAACCCCATACTCCTCACAGAGGGAAAGAATAATATGCTAATCCTCATGTCATCACCATACAATTTTATCCTCTAAAGTGGAAGCTAGAGGGACAGATGCATATTCTGGGAGCTTTTCCAGAATTGTTTGTTCCTAAATGAGACATTCAGCTATTGCAGCATTAGCAGACTCTTCTGTTTGTCACAGAGCCATATGTAGTTGAGACGATACATGATAAGCACATGCAGGATCCTGACGACTCAGGGAGGATTAACACTGCAGCCTTAGAATTATTCTCTACTAAATGTAAAGGTTTTCATGCAAGATTGGATCTTCATATTCCCCTTCTCCCACCAGGTATAGGTATACATACTAATACATGATTCTGCTGGTAGTTTTTGAACTTGGGAGAATTAAGGAGAGCTTAAAAAAAAAAACCCTAAGCATGGGAAAGTCTTTTTGTATCTTATTCCAGAATCAATGTTGTATGGACCAGGGAAATAATTCTCATGCATTCATTCATGGAACTGATATAGACAAAGATGTGTTAAATTGAAGAAGTGAAATTTTCTATTTGTGGCCCACTTTTTTTCCACTGTTGAGATCATGATGTATGGGGAAGGCTTCTGTTTTGATTCTTCACATCAAGATTTTTTTAAAAGAAAATCCTTATTTATTAAGTCATTGATTTGATACAATTCATTTTTAAAACTTAGTTACCTGTGTAAAGACAATAACACATTATTTATCTCTCCATATGCATCAGAAAATATTCCTATTCATAGATACACAGGCACATTCACCAATTTACCTAAGCATTTTAGAAATATTTTTAAAATAATTTAAAGTTTACTGTTAACCTTCAAGCTTTCCCAAGTTAAGTATCTTGTTTGCTATCTGCTTTGTCTACATTGATTTTTCTGATTTATTTTATTAGGTCCTGGATATCAAAAATCATATCAATTTTGCTTGCCTGTATGATGCCCAGTACAGCACATGTGATTAATAAATACTCTTTAAAGATAATGATGATGATGAAACTATAATTTGACAGCACTGACATTTCATATATGCCAGAAATAGATCATCAGAACTTTAAGAAAGGCAACTTTCTTCCTGCCCTATCATTTTCTGTAGTCACCATCCAGCACACTTCACCTCTACACCGTCTCCTCTGCCCTCTGTTCTCTCTTGTGAATTATAGTTTAGGGGCTGACCCTCCTGAATATCACTTTCTCTTTTATGCTGCTCTGTTTGAGTGTTTATATTTCTTCCATTGTGAATATCTTTCATGTCCAGTTGTTGCACTTTGCACAGCACCGAGAGGGCAATTGCAAGCCAAATAGAGGAGGTTTTGTTTTCACCCCGCAGCCCTAAATGAAGTATATGATTTGACTGCTGATGCCAGTTACATGGAGGTTTTACCACCAGAGACAAACTTTAAGCCACAAAGGATTAATCCTGTATAGTTGGTGTTCAGAGGTATTTAATGTCCATGCATTCCAACTTACCAGTCTCATTAAAACTAATTATCAACAAACTATACCCTTATCTCATAATTATTATTTTGAAACTCTATTTAAAACATGAGTCTGAGTGAAATAAGTCAAGCAGAGAGAGTCAATTATCATATGGTTTCATTTATTTGCGGAGCATAACAAATAACACGGAGGACATGGGGAGATGGAGAGGAGAAGGGAGTTGAGGGAAATTGGAAGGGGAGGTGAACCATGAGAGACTATGGACTCTGAAAAACAACCTGAGGGGTTTTGAAGGGACAGGGGGTGGGAGGTTAGAGGAGCCTGGTGGTGGGTATTAGGGAGGGCACGTATTGCATGGAGCACTGGGTGTGGTGCAAAAACAATGAATAATGTTACGCTGAAATGAAATTAAAAAAATCAAAATTAAAAAAAACATGAATCATTCAGTACTGTGTACCATTTGAATTAGATACCTAAACTAGCCCTTGATTGTAGATTTCCCTTTTTTAAGCTTTTCTTTAAATTCTAGTTAGTTAACATACGGTATAATATTCCCTTGCTTACTTATAACCTCTTCTGAATTATTTGTTGGCAACAGTTGGCAAAGGGATTGAATGGAGGAGAGCTGTTGTAATTATTTAAGGAAAGGGCTTTTTGAAATGCATTAAATATAAGTCTGTTTCTACCTATCAGCTTCTCTTCTGTATGTTCCTATTGCTATTTCAAAGCACTCCAGAGTTGCAGAGTGATTTGCTTTTTATAATAGTCATTTCATACAGGATCATTTTCCTTATATCTTCAACATTTTCAAATTCTTATAAATCTTTACAGTTCACATCAAGGTTAGTTTAAAACTTGCTTCAAATAAGAAATTGACTAGATATAAAATTCATATAATCTTAGAGCTAACCATAGCTCAATATCCTGAATCTTTTTCTCAAAGTAATTGAACATTTTTGTTTTCCAGGATAGCTGTATACACACATTTCCATTCCTCCCCATAGATGATTATATTTCTTCAGTGTACAGGGGCTGTAGTTGGTTTCTTTGTTATCTAAATAAACTTGTATTTTCACTACTGTCAAAGGGGAAGGGTTCTATTTATAGAAACCGATTTTATGACTATAGGACTAGCCTCATTTTGGAAATAAGGCCACTATTTAACTTAACTTGTTGTGTGTTTCTTGGCTTTGTTATATCACACATTTCCCTTCTCTAAATATACATTTTTTCCCTTCTAAATGGAATAGACAAGTTTTGGAAGAAAGCAAAACTGTGCTAAATGTAATCTTTCCAGAAAGTCTCTTTATCAATTAGAGCTTGTTTTGGCTTCACTAAGATAGAAGCATTTTTTTTCTCCTTAGCAATGTAGAATTATGCAGTCAAGGCAGGTATAATGGCTCTGCTCATTCCTGATTTCTGCTCAGCTATCCTCACGTGGTGGGCGCTCCTTCACAGGTTGCAAGATGGAGTTCCCACCACTTCTACATTCCAAAAAGGAAGACGGGAGAAGGGGGAAAGAGTGGCAAAGTGTGCATACTAATTGTCTATTAATAAAGGGTCTTGGGAGCTGCAACATTTTGGTTATACCCCATTGACCAGAAGTCAGTCACATGACCACACCCAAGCTGCAAGGGAGGCTGGGAAATGTTACATTTATTCCTGAGTGCTATGTGTTCTGCCAAAAAAGTGTACTCTTATGGAAAAGCAGGAAAATGAATATTTGAAGAGAACTAACAGTCTCTTCAACGGTTTTTGCAGAAGTCTATTTTGTTTTGTTTTTTAAGCAGCCCTAAGAAATATGTAAAATGGGTGGCTAGGTTTAGAGTCATCTCCTTCTCCTACTCTTTTATCATTTTATGACCTCTGATTTTGGTAATATCTCACTTTGGCGTCCTGAATTCTGCTAACATAAACAGAAGTTTTACATAATTGTCAATACCTGCTTGTTCTATCCTTCCATGTTCCCAAAACATTTTCTCATTAATCAACTTTTGTCTGACTTTTCCCCTCTTTTCCAGCAAAGCCATGGCTTAGCCAAGGAGAGAGATGCATAACTTCATTGCCATAGTGCTCCTGGAGTATATATTCCATGACTTTGCCTGTAGTTGGGTTTTCATAGATTATAGCATTTTAGATTACTAACACCAAGAATGGCCATTAAAAATTAAGGATCTAAGACCAAAGCAGAAATTATGACAGTGAACTGAAATTTTAGGACATCTCCTTTTCTGAGCATGTGAGATGAGCCTTGTGTAAGATTCAAGACTTTTTTTTTTAGCCACACCTATGTGCCAGGCATGCATTCGATGTTTTATCTATAAGATTGCATCATCAGGAGAACTTCTTTTACAGATGAGGCACTTGAGATTTAGAGGGAATAAATCGTTGTCTCAAGTATCTGTAGGAAGAATATGCCAGAGCCTGTTTTTTGACTCAATTTATGAACTCTCGTCTGCTGCATTCCTTGTCTTTTAAACATTTCACATAGGATTCCTTGTATTTCTTGTGCTTATCGATTATGTTTTCTTCCAGAGGTCATTCTTCAGTAAGAGTAAGAGGGATAAATATAAACACTTTTTAAAGCTCTTGTCTCTGAAACCACGGTGCTTTAAAGAGATGTTTAACATTTTGAAGGTAGTATCTTCATATTCATTATCTGTAGAGAAATAGATTGTGATTCTATAAGATGCTTGGCAAAATCAAGTGGTAAAGGATCTTCTCAAGTGATTGAGGAACGCTAAAACTTGTTTTTTTTTTGGCAAAGTCCTACTCATTATTCAGGACCCAGTGCAAATGCTACCATTTGGAATACTTTGCTGGTCTCAATTATTCCAGTCTCTGTGTTCCAAGAACTCTCTGTTTATATAGTTTCCTTATTGGTGCTTACCATGAATTTAAAAGTCTTACATCACTGTGCGCAACTCTGTACCATCCAACAGAATTTTTGTTACTATAGAGCAGCAGAAACTGTGCCATACACTTCCTGTCACCCCTAAGCCAAACACAGTATAATTTTATGGTAGCTTCTCAATACATTATTTTTTTTTAATTGAGGAGACCTGACATGTGAATGACAGACTGCTCATTCAAAATAAGGTTCTTGTTCCTTTGGTTAACAAGAACTTCATTCCCATTATAGTACATTCAACCAAATATTTATGTAGTGTAAATTTCCTCATATTTACTTTCAATTTTCCATAATAATACTGAATTATGACTTTGAAGTATAGATATAGCCATATATGATTAATATGAGGTCTTGATATGTTCTTTATGGTATGTGAGAAAAGTAAACAGTCTCTCATAAGGAAAAATATACCTGTTAGCCACTAAAGTCAACATAACTTCCTGGTGGAAGACAACAAACTTTTTGTTTTCTGATTTACTTGCTTGTTTTGACTTCTACTATTCTGGGGTGTGTGTGTGTGTGTGTGAGGTGGGGATTTGTTACCATTATAAAATTCTGACGCCTTAAAAATCTGCTTACTCTGTGACAATTGCAAATTCTTGCCTGTAAGGCAATTTTCACAAGAATTATTTTCTTATTAGTTTTTAGTTTATCCATGGACAGTCTCAAATTCCTCCTGAAAATATCAGTTTCCTCAAGGGAAATCTGCCCATTACAAGCTAAAATTGTGGTTTTTGAGAGATTTCTGCTTGAAACAAACATTTTACATTTCTTTGTGGTTTCTCAAAATGGTTAGAAACTTAGAAAAATAAACAACAGTTTAGATAGGAATTTTCAAATTCTTAATATTTGAATAATTTGTATATTTGTATGTTTGTATATTTGAGTAAATTTAAGATATATATGTGTGTGTGTGTATATATATAGTGAATTTTGTCTGCTTAGTTTCTCTTGCATTTCTTTTCTTTTTTTCTTTCTTTCTATTTGTCTTTCCCTAATATTCAAAGATAATGCTAAAAACTAAGGATTGTTATTCCATGTTCTTTGTTTTTTTTGTTGTTTTTTAAATTTTTTAATTTTTTTGCATGCCCTTTGTTTTGAAGTAATTCTGAGGTAATCAGAGATATAATTTTTATGGGTACCTCGCATAAAGTAGTAGCACCACAATTAGGACGTAGTTGCAACTTCACATTTGTCTTATACCTTTTTCCCTATCTCCCAATAACATAGGAGTGACCCAAGGTAACTGTCCACTGGGCTCTTACTAAAGTTTTCCAGTATTGGTCAGTTGCTGCTGCAATAATTGTGTCTAACAAACACACCCAGAATTAACAATGAATCATTATTCTCATGTTCCTGGCTACTTTGAGTCAACTCTACATCAGGGGCTACTTTGAGTCAACTCTACTTCAGCCTTTGGGACTATAGATTGAATGAATACATCTGACCTATTTATTTCATTCTGGGGCCAGGCTGGAAGGGCAGTAGATACTTGGGGCATATTCTTCTATGTCAGATTTCAGAACTCTCAGAAGGTCAAGTGGAAACATGTGATGCTTTAAAGACCTTGAATTAGAACGGACACACTATCTCTTTCATTTACATCCAATGGTCAAAGCAAGTTACAAGGCAAGCCCAAATTCTAGTAGAGAAATAAACACTGCTCACCATGAAGCCATTCCAAGAGTGATGGTACATAATTCTACTACAGAATAGAATTAGGAATAACAATTTAAAATATTGCACTACTCTAGTAGATTATTATAGCATCTGTTAAGCATTTTTGATGGTGTGCATATATAATTTTCTGAGAATATCCAACTTGTTGTTTCCACTTGAAAATGTATCCTGAATCCACTTTTTTGACAGGTTTCATCTCTAATCCAATAGTTTGGGTAACTTTTATTTTGGAAAAAAAAATCCTCTTTTAATATTATGAAGCAGAAATTTAAAGACCCTTGAAAAAATAGAATACTGAAACAAACTTGGAGTCACAGTTTTATTTACCAACTTGAGTGTCTCCTTGTGCTTCGGCACACTTGGAAGTTGGATTTCCAAATAGCATCATGACTTTCCATACCCAGCTGTCTGCTGCTTGAAACTACCATAAGCTGACTATCACAGCTCACAGTATACCCTTGAAGAAGGCCATCTGGTTTATGTCTCTTGGCAAAATTTGTTTAAAAACAAGCAGCTGCATGACAAAGTAAGAAGGAGTCTCTGTCTAGCTGTGGTAAATAAGTAGGTTTGCAATGCACATAATAAAGCATTTTGTAATCCAAGCCAAAATTTCTAAAAGGGAAACACTTTCCTCACAAATAAAAGAAAAATCCACAGAGTTAAATTGCATGGAATGGACTCTATCAAATTTATATTTCAGAGTCTTAATATTATGAGAAAAATAAAAGTCTATTTGTGATTAGATACACCCTTCTGATAATAACTAGTTTTTGTATACTTATATAGAATCCAATGATTGGAAATTATTTTAATTACATTAGAATTCAAATTTTTTAAAGACCTATTTGAATCATAACATTAGTTGGTATTTAATGAGTTGTTGAATATTCTCTCTTTCCTTCTACTAGGTCGCTGTATATCCCGTTATACTTACTCTGTCTTAAAAAGCATAAGGCTACATTTTTTTTTAAGGATGAATTGATTTTCCAGTTAAGTATTTTTTTTCTTAATGCCATCTATGAGGTCAGAGTAGCCATGGCTAAGGATTGATTTTGTTGTTAATAAAAAATTTGAGGTTATGAGTGTTGGTTTAGGTTGCGGTACAGTGGTGTGGTGGTAAGCAATGGAAGGGAAAGTAGCTTCTGTGGAATATTAGCTAGCCAGTCACTACGGTGGGGGACTGGAGCTTAATTCCATGGAGAAAGGCTGCAAAAGTATGAGACAGGTACGTCTCAGTCACTTTAAGCAAAAGGCATGCATGTGAACTGTGGTGTTTATACTCCAGTTCTTATTAGTAATTTTTAAGGGCTGCTCTTTATGTCCTGCTTTTGAGTGTAGTGTGTTTTCTGCTTCAAAGAAAGTCCTCAGACTAAGAAGTACAGTTAACAGTGGCTGTTGGACATAGGCCAAGTTACACTGGAGTGTGAAGAGTGAAGACAGTGCGTGAAGGTCAACAGGATCTGCTACACTACGGAGGGGTGGTCTTATTCCACTTAATAAGGCCCACTATACTTCCTTACCCAGCTGTTCACTTTTCTGCTTATTTGTGCTACTTTTCTGATTTCTGCAATTCTCTGGATTGTGTCTTACCCTAACCAATAACATGCTGAGGCTTATGTCTGTATTTCTCATTCTTCCTCATTGGCTTGTTTTTTTGTTTGTTTGTTTACTCTTTTACTGATGTTTACCTTTGCCATTTGTCATTACCTTTGTCATTTCTAACTGTGGTTAGGTATTTGAATTATTGAGTCTTATGCTAAGATTTTAATAAGGACTTAGTTTTTTTTAAGTGGGATTCATACCAGTTAGAGACACAATTAGAACTAAAAAATAAAGGTCATAGACACAGTCCTGCTTAAGTCAAATTCCTGAATGGCATGAAAGACTTGAATTTTCTATCACCAATAAATAAATTCTTTGGGATATACATTTTTTAAAAAGTGAATTCAGGAAAACTTTAGTTGTGTTCCCAGTTTATTCCAAGTCTTCTGCAAATTATCTGACATTATAATTTCTAGCATCAAAGGACAAATTAAAATCATGCTTACTTTTTTATGGTTGCAGATTTCTTGAAGGCTTCTCTATTCCTTGTTTGGATAAGCAGACTACGTTCATGGTGTTGGTTAGACGTTCTTTACTCATTCTGAGATTTTCAAAGTTAAAGTCCTGGAAGATCAAAAACACAATTCTTTGGATGTCTCTAGAGAAGCCAAGAATAAATTGGTTCTTACTAGAGATGAATGAAGACAAATTTTACTCATTAGTTAATTTTACTTCATGATCAGAATTCTTTGCCACATGAAAATTTGGTTTATGAGTGGTAACATGAAGAGTAATGAGAATGATTAGAGATCTAGAAGACTTGACTAAATGACAGAAAAAGAAAGAGCAAAACTTTTGAAATGTAGAAAGAAGAAAGTTTCAGGGAGACATGAACAAGGCTGGAAGTATTTTAAGTTTGAAGAACAGAGAAAATAAGTGTAAATAAGATAAATGAAGAAGAAAATAAGATAAATGAAAATCCTTCATTTATTGGAAAGAAAGAGGACTGCAATTTGTATGAAGGTTTTTGTTTTGTTCTGTTTCTTAGTAAGGAAATACCTGTGGAAAATCTGGGGAATTAGGAAAGCTAGACTTTTATGACTGCTATTTCAAAGATCACAAAGGAAATTAAATTGTAGGTTGCATTTAAAGGCATTGGAATTACTTCCAGTCCCATTTTTTCAGGATTTTGTGCACAGCAAGAAAAAAGATCACAGCATAGCTAAAGGGGAACATTTAGGTTTTCATTAGTCTCAATATAGACTGCTTCATGGACCCTTTGGATTTGGTGACTTACATCAATCAAAGGTGTAACCAATTATTGTATTATAATAATTTAATAATTATTTTTATACAACCATTTATTGGCGGGACAGGGCCATATGTTTTCTTGATGTTGTATCATAAATAAAGAAAAGGCACTAAGAAATATATCGTTTATGAAGACTACCCTTATCACTCTCATCATTGGCCATAAAATCTGATTCCTTATCTGTGTAGTGCTTTAGTATATCTGCTTTTGCTTCAAAGCACTGTAGTCATAAGAGATGTCTTTTATCAATGATATTTTCCAAAAACTGCTTTATAGGGGATAACTGTGAATATTATAAAATATAATAGACATATAATTTTTTTCATGAAATAGCTCTCTAAATGATTTTCATTATAACATTTCTGCCCATGGTGTCTATTAAAGATGGCAAATAGAACTTAAAAGACTTACCTCACAAATGTTCTATTATTAATAAGATAATGGAATTTGGAGACAAAAAGACAAAAGAAAATGCAGTTTAGCCTTAGTAAGGAAACTTAGAAAGTAAAATGGACTGATGATACTTACTGCCTTTTTTACATACATGTGTTGTTTTTCTACATTAAAGAAATCTACAGACAATGGATTTTCAATTTTTATTCTGCTGAAAGCAGTAGTCTCTTAGACTGTATGAGGATAGTTTGGAAGTGAGCTTTGTTTACTTTTCTTCCTCTGAATGTCTAATATATAAAATTATTTTTGCAGTGAATACCTAAGATATAGTGTAGAGTAGATAGGAGGGCAAGGAAGAATGATTTCAGTTAACGGACCTTGTTGCCCTATGTCTATCATTACGTGGAAGATTTCTGCTACCACTCAACATCCTGAGTGGACCTCTTGTAGGGGAAATTTTTCTCTTCTTTCATTTGTGTTCCAGGGCTAAGACATGCATTTCATGTTATTAGATAGTAACAATCAGTTGAAGTTTTCATGAAAAGTGTTCTCTTTCATTTTAAAGAAAGAGTTTTCATGGCAATTTCGTTTAGTGAAAAGTGACCCCGAAAAAGTTAACATCTAGTTAATTCCATATATGTTAATGGTGTCGTTTTAATGAATTTACAAAATAAGAGACCAAATTTTGCCAAGTTCCTGACAGTAACAGTAGTAAATGTAATTTTTATTGGCATGTGTTCACATTATTTTGACATGGTGGATGGATCTAGTAAGATTGATAACAAAATGTGCCTTCATGTACTAAAATTTCATGACAGTTATTCTTCCAAAGCATGACAATGTCCCTAATAGCTGACATTCTGCAAAATATTCTCTGTTATCTCATGCCAAGTATTCACCATATCTCTTTCTTGAGTTTTCTTTGAAGACTTATATCCTATATTTTGTTCTGGAAATCTAGCATTAAGATGGACAAGCAATGAATACAAAAGGGTTGCTGTTGTGTATAATGAATTTTTAATAATACTGATAGAAATTTTCATGATGTTATTTAGATGATATCTAAAGAAGGCATGTACTTCTGTTTTCTGCACTTAAAAACACCTGTATCTTTTTTTTTTAGCTTTCTGTTGTTGTTTATTGTTTTTTTAAATTAATTTATTTATTTTTATTTCTTTTCAGCGTAACAGTATTCATTGTTTTTGCACCACCCCCAGTGCTCCATGCAATACGTGCCCTCCCTAAAACCCACCACCAGGCTCCCCTAAACTCCCACCCCCACCCCGCCCCTTCAAAACCCCTCAGGTTGTTTTTCAGAGTCCTTAGTCTCTCACGGTTCACCTCCCCTTCCGAGGCTTCCCAATTCCATGAAGATAGCACCATTATTTCTTATAAGACCCTCAGGCAAATACATTTCCTGTCCCCTCTTTATTCTTCACTGTACTTCGATTCCAAGTCTCAGCATTTACCAAGCTTTGTAGACTATTCCTTTGCAACTGTTCTCATGTCCTCATTTTCTTTTCATTCTTCTTGACATCAATTTAAGTCAATAGATTCCTTGTAAGAGATCTCTCCCTACCCAAACACTTATTTTGACAAATTAATCTTTGTAAAGGAGTACTACCTGCTTCACATTATCCAGCAAAGAAACCTTCAGTTCTTCTCCATTATTTGCCTTGGTTTCAAACTGGTAGCCCCTCGAGACAAGAAACCTGGAGGATATACTTTGCTTGTTGCTTTTTATTGCCTGCAGGGAGCTTTAAAATGCACTGAAACAGGGCAAGGTTTGGACTGGTCAGTACAACCAATTTAGCACTTATTTCCTTAAATCTTGTAAGAACTTAACAATTTTTTATGTCCTGCATGTCCTCTGAAGGCATTTGATTTTATAACCCCTTAGCCCAGAGGCTAACATCTAAAATTCATAGCCTAAGGTTCACAATCCCAACATAGTTTCTCTAACAATTTCATGAACTCTACAGCTACCTAGAGTTATTTTTACCCAAAATGCCCTTATTATATATTCCTTTGGAATATGATTTTACATATACAAATCCTTCCCACCTATAGCCATTAAGAAGCTTTGGTTATAAGAACCAGTAACAGTCTTCATTTATACTAAGTGAAATTAAATCTGGTGGGGGAAGTATTGGAAAATTCACGGAAAGTAAAGAATAACAGCAGCCATGGCCATGAAAGCAGATACTGAAAACTCAGAGCTCATGGAAAGTTATTTTTATGGTTACTGATATCAAAATGGCTTAGCTCTAAATCTTTCCTCTCCCTGTTTCTCTTACTGCTAGGTTTTAAATCCTAGTCTAATTAGCCTAAACTAGGTCATTTTCCCCTTTATAGAATTTGCAGAGGGCTATGGTTAAAAGTGCCCCCCCACCCGATTATGTGTAATGAATGAAGATTACAAAGAAAAAGCAGAGTACCACTAGCCAAAAAGTTGAGCTAGTTAGAGCAATTAATAATAGCTGCCACAATAAACTATACCTTAAGTCTCAGTGATTTAAATGCTTATTTTTTGCTCATATAAAATCATATAAACAGGCAACTGTCTTCCATACAGTGACTCAGGGACCTAAAATGCTTCCATCTCTGGTTTTCCCTTCTCACAATGTAAATTTCAGAGCCATTGCCAAAGTAGAACTAAAGAATGGACACTGATGTAGTGCCTCAAGCCAGAAGTAAGGCATGACTTTCCTCACACGCCCACTTCTCAGGATTCAGTCATATTAGTCCCAATTCAATCTTGGAGTGTGGGAAACATAAGGGGATCCTGCGAAATTCAGTGAGCACTAATTTCCTCCACCACAGCAGGAACATTGGACATTTTAAAAAGGAAAAAAAAAATATCCAATAATGATGATCCTTCAGTGTCCTACTCAATTCCTACCTTTTCTTTTTTTTAATATTTTATTTATTTGACAGACAAAGATCACAAGTAGGCAGAGAGGCAGGCAGAGAGAGAGGAAGGGAAGCTGGCTTCCTGCTGAGCAGAGAGCCTGATGCAGGGCTAGATCCTAGGACCCTGGGATCATGACCTGAGCTGAAGGCAGAGGCTTTAACCCACTGAGCCACCCAGGCACCCAATTCCTACCTTTTCTATCAAGGCTTTCTTAATCAACTCATTAGGAGATGATTTCCAACTCCTTTGTTCACCTGGAGCTTTATATTCCACTTACTGATACTGGCTCCTGTTATGATAACTTATAACTACTCCTTATTCCGATTATGATGTAAATTCTAGTGGGACAATAATCAAGAGTATTAATTTATTTTGACTCTCCATAATATCAAAAGCACAGAACAATCTCTGAGGCCAGAGTAGTAATATTTTCCTTGAAACTCTGCCCAACAGAACGTACATGGAGAGTATTCAATAAAAATATGTTGATTAATTTTTCAGGCAGATAGCAAATTTCTTACACTATTCTATGTCACTTTATGTTTTGTTGACATTGTGGTCAATGTGACCATAAAATTGATATTATACAATTCTGTTAAAGTTATTTTCAAGTAAAATGTAACAACTTTATATATATTTAAATAAAACTTTATATTCTATACATTTTATAATTCATATATTTTATATGAATTGTGAATTTTATGAATTTATATGAATTTTATATGACTTATTTTATAATTCATATATTTATAATTCATATATTTTATAATTTGTTAATTATATGCATAGTCACAGAAAATTTACAACATAGCAATAAATGACACAAAATGTAGTATTTACATAGAATACATTCTACAGAAGATATTTTACAGAAAAGTTAGCATGTATATGTGTTGAATGTAAAAAACAAATCCTCAAAAATATTTCATACTCTTGGGTGAGATCTGAAAATATTAGTCATTGTGTGATATGACTGGGTAGAATTTAAATAGCTTTAATTTTAATGAAAGATTTCCTGTGCTATTTGAAATTCAATTTTTCTGTTAAGTAATAGGATTTTAAAGCTAAGTAAAGCTACACTGGCAAAACAAACAAGATTTACTATGTTATCTTAAGTGTATCCTAAATCCTCTTTAATATTGTAGATAAGATATATAAGCCTTTAGTTTCCAACCAGTTCTATCTGTAATAATTTAAAACAAATTCTTAGTTATATCTTACATGATGCCATGTGAACACACAATTTGTAGTACAGTGAAATAATTCCATTGAATTATTTTGGCTATTTGGTACCTGAGACCCATTTCTGAATCAGTTTTTTTCCTGTTTATTTATGTTGTGGCTCTTCTATGATCTTACTATGTTCAAAACATAGTAAGCTATGTTCAAAACAGCTAAAGGGGTCTTTTACTCTGGTGTTTAGCATTCCAAAGGTAGTGTATTTTCAGTCATGCATAATACATAGATCTGATATATTTCATAGCTAAGTATTTGGAAGCCAAATTATTTCACAATTATATAGCTCAGCCTCTCCAGACTCAGGTACTCTCACTTGAAGCAGTTTTCCTACCCTCATCTTCAGTAAAGGAAACGTATAACATTGAACTGATATAGAAAATTTATACCTGGATTTTCTATCTGATGTATAAAGTAGTGATTGGACTTGTTAATTCTCTGATGAGAAAGCAAGATTTACCTGGAACAGTTGAGTCTGGATATTAATATTGGATTAATTTCATTTGAGATTGTGACTTCTGTGTGCCATTCTCTTCCTGGTTTCTCATCTATAAGCTGAGAATAACATTCTGTTCTATCTCCCTTGAGAGATCTTTTAACTTTTTAAAGACTTGTATTCTCTGTGAAACCAAGGAATTGGTAGCACAATTTTCTGTAAATGAGTCAACAATTTTTTTCCATTAAGTACCAATTAATAAAAATTTAGGCTTTGTGGGTCATATAGTCTCTGTCATGGCTATTCAACTCTGCCAATTTTGTACATAAACTACCATAGTCAATACATAAATGAATAAATGTGATTTTTTGTAATAAAACTTTGTTTTTACAAACTGGCCCAGCTTCTGAAACAATTAAACATAGAATTCACTTTGAACAAGTCATTTTACTTATGAGCATATATATATACAAAATAACTGAAAGGAGGAACTCAAACAATTATTTGTACACCCATGTTCAGTACAGCATTATTTGCAATAGCCCAGAGCTGGAAACAATCCTAATGTCCATTGACAGCTGAATGCATGAACAAAGTATGGTATATCCTTACAAAGGAAAATAATTCAACTTTAAAAATAAATTAGATTTTGACCATGCTATAACAGTGAATGGAGCTTGAATACATTATGCTTAGTGAAAAAACCAAAAAGAAAAGAAAAAGTATTGTATGACTCCATTTATGTAAAGTATCTAGAGTAATCAAATTCATAAAGAAAGTAGAATGGTATTTGCTAGGACCTGAGGGTAGGGAGAAATGGGAAGTTGTTTAATGTTTATGAAGTTTTCGTTTGAGAAGATGAAATAGTTCGGAAAATGAATAATGGTTATAGTTACACATCATTATGAATGTACTTAGTGTCATTGAATTATATGGCTAAAATGGTAAATTCTTTGTTTTTTAAATTTTTTCCCACAATTGCAAAAAACCCCATGCGCCTAAATTGCCAACCACCATCTATATTCATATTAATGATCAATAAATGAAGTCACTCTTATCATACTTGATACAGTTAGGATGGTAACATAATTCATTATAATGTAATGGTGAGTATCATTGGTGAGTATCCACCAATTTTCATTTCTATCCTGGGCATGTACAATCTCCATAATATGAATCATGTTATTCTATACTTACCTATTTATACAATTCCCTGTTCCTTCCGTCCCTTCCCTCCCAGACTCTATACACACATATGCATGTATATATATAGATAGATAGATAGATAGATAGATAGATGTATGTATATAGATAGATAGATATATACACCGTGAACTCCTCAAGAGTTATGACTGTATCTTCAATACTTGACTCATTGTTTGGCAAATAACAGATACTCAATACTTGTAATTAGCAGGGGAATGAACCTATATGTCCTCCTTTCCCTTTTCAACAAGTTTTTGTCTTTATCATACTACTACACAATCTGACATTCTACACATCTTAAACAAGGAAGAGTCAGTAAACTCTAAGAAAATCCATTACAGAAAAGTTTTCAGTTTTACATATAAACAAAAAGGAGATGAAGATGAATAATAATGACACAGAGGAGAGAAAATTATATGAGATAAAATCAATTTTAGATTGGCATGAAAAATGAATAATTCCCCAAGGGCAATTAAAAGAAGAGCAGAGGGGCACCTGGGTGGCTCAGTTGGCTAAGGAACTGCCTTCACCTCAGGTCATGATCCTGGAGTCCCAGGACTGAGGCCCGCATCAAGCTCCCTGCTTGGCAGGGAGTCTGCTTCTCCCTCTGCCCCTCTCCTCTCTCATGCTCTCTCTCTTACTATCTTTCTCTCAAATAAATAACTATAATATTAAAAAAGAAAAAGCAGACACAGACACAGATGAATAAGGATGATAAAACAAAGAGCTGAGCATATCAAGTGTGTATGATTCTCACGAAGTGTATCTTTCCTGAACGCTTCCAGGACTCTTAGGCTTAGCACATTCTGCTACCCAACCAAGTTCTGTCACTGACCTTATATATCTTTGTATCCTCAATAAATTTGAGTAGCTGAATGTTTTTTGGCCCTACACCCGTAGGGCTTGACTTATACTCCCTGCCGAGAGAGAAGCCCTCTCAGTCAGTTAAATCACCATGTAGTGAACAACCTCTATTGTTTCTGGCTTTATGAAGTTCAGTCATAAGCCCCCAAGAACCTTAGCCTCTTCAGTTTTCCATTTAACTGAAGGTCAGGGTTAGTGATTAATCATTTCTTTTCTTTATCTACCTTTTTTTTGGAGTCACATATAATCTCTTAAATTTGCCTGTAAACTCACTCTTAAATACCTGGACAGTGTGTTTTAGCTCTGTAGCTTCAAAACCCACCATGGTGTCTGGAAGATGGTAGGTACAACTGTTTTCCTTCACTTCCCTAACTCTTTATCAGTCATTAGTCCATCAAGAAATATATAAAAATCAAGTTTCAATTATTAGGCATATGCTAGGCACTATAATATTCATTAGTAAGTAATGACACTATCCCCTTCTTACTTTTCATCTATCTTTTCATTTGTTTATTTAACAAACAATAATTAACTTCTGATTTTTCCTAAGAACCCTACAGAAACAAACAGAGCAGACATTGCTTTTGCCTTCTTATAGCTTATAGTTAATGAGGGAGACATTTTTAAGGCAGGAGCCATACGTGTAAATGTATATTTGTAAGATTCAGTAATTGCTATTATTGGAAATTAGGAGCTATGAGATATTTTAACAAAAAAGCATGGTATAATCTAGAGGATAAGAAGAGATCTCAATGGGCAAAGATATTTAAGCAGAGACCTGCAACTGAGAGGAGGATGTGACACTACCATATGAACAAAGTTTGGACATGTTGGGAAGAAGCTTGGAATGCTCAAAGATCTGAAAGAAAGCCAATGTGTGGCAAGGACTAGGTTGCATATGTCCTTGTAGCTACAGAGGGGTTATAAATTGTATTCATGCACAGTGGAAAGCCATTCAAGTCTTCATGCAGGGCAGTGATGTAATCATTGTTTTTGCTAAAGGTAGTATATTGGAGGGGAACTCCATGGAAACAGGGTAATCACATAGGGCACCATTCCATAGACCAGGTGATGCATGGCTTGTATGACAATGGAAATGGTAGTAAGCACACATTTTGGGGATATGCATTTTAGTGGAAGAATTACCAGCAGGGTGGGATGAATTCAGTAGTAGAGTTGAGGGAGAAAGAAGTGACAAGGATGATGCCTGGTCATATTACATAATACAGAAATAGGCAACAGAAAAGGAGAAATAAAGAGGTATTCCCAGATTTGTAAATGTTGTATTTAAAATACTGATGGGACATCCACATGGAACATGGAAGAAATATCTGTGATCAACATACAAATGTGAGAGTCATAGACATAAAAATGCTATTTGAAATTATATGAAGTGGTACAATAAGGGGGGAGTGTAGACAGAAAAGTGGATGGATACAGACAAAACCTTCAAGAACTGCAACAGGAAAACAAACAGCCACTAAGGCAGAAAGAAAACCAGATGGAATTTCAGAGAGAAGATAGTGGACAATAATGGTCTACTGTATAAGCTTGACAGCGATATTATTGCTCATTAGTGTTGAGAACCCATTAGAGTGGGTGACCATATGTTGATTGTGAGTGCAATGCCATCTCATGTACCCTAATTTGTTTAATGTTACAGTCATGTCCAAAGTTACAATCTAGGGGAGTTAACTAAGTTACTAAGAAAATGTTTTATGCCAGAGGAAAAAGAAGTTTTAAGAAATTTCTTTTGACCCATGTAGATGGAATACAATAAGGGAAAGAAAAGTAAAGGCAACTAAACTAGGCAAGTAAAGTTTAATAAGAATAAGACAAAATATTGCTAAGGGGAGTAGGAAGAAATCTTCAGTAATATTTGCTCAAAAGAGAGTGAAGAAAAGCCACATTTACCATTTTTATTATGTGTTTATAGAGTAAACATAAAACAAGTATCATCATCTTGAAAAGGGATAATGGATTGGAAGGAGAAGAGACAGTTGAATTCTAAAAATAACATATATTTAAATGTTAAAAACACCACACCACTTCAAATATTCCCACTGAGTTATAGTCAATAAGAACACTCTCCACTTATTATTGCTGTTATCAGAAAAATAAAACATGTTTTCCAAGAACAATGTGAGGATCCTACTTCTTCTTTCCAGGAAAATGTTTGGGTACTGAATGGCTCAAAATATTTTTGATGCAAAGAGTGAGACACTGTCTGCAAAAGAGTTTATGAAGGAACCAAAGAAGCATCATATTGTTCCAAGGTTGCAATCTTTAAGAAGAGAGTACTCAAGGCTAGGTGGCAGCAGCTGCAGTAGCATTTCTGAATAGCAGCCCTAATATGATATCCTTACTCCCGTTCTAAAATATTTAGGTCTCAGAGTCAAGAGTCTCTCATGGTTCGTCTCCCTCTCTGACTTCTTCCCGTTCAGTTTTCCCTCCCTTCCTCTGTGCTATTCCTTATATTCCACATATGAGTGAAAGCATATGATAATTGACTTTCTCTGCTTGACTTATTTCACTTAGCATAATCCCTTTCAGTTCTATGCATGTCAGTGTAAATGGTAGGTATTCATCCTTTCTGATGGCTGAGGAATATTCCCTTGTATATATGCACCACATCCATTCATATGCTGAAGGACATCTTGGCTCCTTCCACCATTTGGCCATTGTGGATATTGCTGCTATGAACATTGGGGTGCATGTGTCCCTTCTTTCCACCACATCTGTATCTTTGGGGTAAATACCCAGTAGTGCAATTGCTGGGCCATAGGGTAGCCCCATTTTTAACATCTTGAGGAACCTCCATACTGTTTTCCAGAGTGGTTGGCTAACTGAATTAAAAAAAAATATTTAGGTCTCTTTGAGTGTTTGATTTATGGACTAAAGGCATTACAGAAGGAAACAAGAGCATCTTATCTTAAAGCAGCCTTCAGCTGGTGTTGAATTTTAAGAGACAAAGCCAGATTTGTAGCTGTTCCGGAAATAAGTGAGTCTCAGACCCAGCTAAAAGATTAGCTTTGGAATTACTTTGACCTGAGTTTGGATCTTAGCTCCACCAATCCCTGACTGAGAATTTTTAGCAAGTTTTGGCTGAGCCTCAGTTCTCTCATTAATGAAACGGGGGTAAAGAAGGTATAAATTTGACCCTTGCCAGCAGCACTCTGAGATTTTTGTCAGTATATCCTGGTCTCTTAAGCATTTTTCCTCTCTGGTTAATTCAAAGTTCTTTGAAATTATGAGCAGCAAGCTCATTTTCATCAAAACATATGGAGAACCATTGAGTCGAAGAAGGTTTTTAGTGGGGTAGTTGATAAGTTTGGTTACTATTCTTTTTATTTATTTTTTTTAATATTTTATTTATTTATTTGACAGACAGAGAGATCACAAGTAGGCAGAGAGGCAGGCAGAGAGAGAGGGGGAAGCAGGCTCCCTGCCAAGCAGAGAGCCCGATGCGGGGCTCGATCCCAGGACCCTGAGATCATGACCTGAGCCAAAGGCAGAGGCTTAACCCGCTGAGCCACCCTGGCACCCCAGTTTGGTTACTATTATTATACTTTAAAAATAAGAGTGGACTTAGATTTAAGGCACTCTAAAGCTATGTTATAAAGCTCTAGTCCACTGAATTGGACAATTCTGCCTTAGTAACTAAAATCAGATTGATGACAATAAAACATATTTTCTACTGTTGTGTTCAGTTTTGAAGACTATTCAATATATGGTCAGTAACAGGATTTGTAATTTTTTTACATGTATGTGCACTTTAAGTGCAGTTAATCTTGTGGCATATGACCAAGAGAATGATTAGAAATTCTCTGGAGTTGGAATAAAAATAATTTCCAACTAAGAATTGGCCCTTTATTTTACAAATACATTTTGTAATGTACTACATGTAAGAGATATGTCTTTTCTTAACTTATTTCTTTTTAAACTTAGTACTTTCTAAGTAGTTTTTCTACCCTACTGCCTTGGTCCCTATTCATAAGAATTGCATTGTTATGAAAATGAACATCTTCCCAAATTCATAGTGATTCATGCCAGCATACTTTAGAGCAGTGCCTGTATCTTTACCTTTGTTATTTTCATGTTTAAAATCCGGACTGACAACTCCAGAATAATAAAAGTTATGATAAAACATTCTTGATAATTCATTTGGCACAGTGGACTGTATTGAGCAGTTTAATAATTATGTGTTTAGTAGCTCACATTTTATTGAGAAATGAGGAAGTTGCAATTGTTAGTATTATATTTGTCACGAGTTCTTTACTTATTTTCTGCTCTTATATTTTTTGGAATAGTGCCACAATTAAGTAGTATCCTAATAGAAACAGACTATAAAGTGAGCATCTGTGTGCTTGTTTTGTCTAGATGCGTAGCAAGTGATATTTTAATTATACTTTGAGTTGCTAATTGTTGTCAAATAAAATTTTAATTTCTCAGTCAATAAATTAAAATAGGTAAAAAAATAAAATAGGTAAGTGAACAATTCAATAAAAAGATATAACATAGTTTCTGAGATTAAATAATTTAAATCACTGTATGATTTCAAAGGTTTTAGCTAACAAAAGGTATAAAAATATTTTAACGCATGTTAATATTGTATGAATCTGCTCTACCACAAATTTGAGATAGATTTGAGAAAAGAATTGTCTCATTGAATATGAATTATTAAAAATAATATATAATTATTGCCTGTGCTTAAGCATTCATAGGGAAGCCATAAAGGACCTGCAGGTTTTGGGTCCTTTTCTACTGTTAATATCTGCTATTCTTTAGAGTGTGATTGTTTACTTTTCTCTGCAAGTATCATTTCTATAATGAAACAGTTAAAATTATCCAAATGCCTTTTTTTTTCTTGTCGTACAACCCACCAATCATGGGGGTGAGGATTTATGGAAGCAGAAGATGATAAAATTTTTGCCCTTAATTGTACATCTTCCTATTTTCAGATTTTCAGACTTAGTTATTTTCTTGTCCTGTCTTTGATGTCTACACTTAGAATCTGCCAGAACTGATAATTCATAGACTCATTATTCATTTAACAAATATTATTGTGACCTCACTATGATTCTGATACTAGGTTTAAGGGCTAGAAATGTAAAGCTAAAAAAAATATGGACTGCAGTATTACAGATTTTAGGGAAGGAAGAATAATGATCACATCACAATTTGATTGCAGGTTGGTAAGTACTCGAGGTCCAGTGTGCATTAAGAACTGCGAGCCTGCAAAGGCTGGTTCCCTTACGTAGGCTCAGGTCCCCCAGGCTGGTCCCCTAACGTAGGCTCAGGTCCCCCGGCAGGGAAGAACTGAATCAGGTGATCTTTGAACTGAGGTTCACAAAATGGAGAGGGATTCATCAGATAATGGAAAGGTTAGGAAAGAAGCACTGTTTATATGTCAAGTATAAACCATGATCAAACTTACTCCATTATCTTCTTGGCTTCATGTTAAGACCAAGTCATAAAACCAATACTAATATTTTTTATATCCCCGGCATCTGCCATCATATCCAGCCAGATAAATGAAGGATTTGATGAATAATTTTCTGCATTCTGCCTTGTCACTACTCTAGATTGTATTTTCAAAGAGCCATTCCAGGCACATGCTGAAGTATTTTCATGTGAAATAATATGATGTGTGGATTTTGCTTTGGCAAACTTCCAGATTTTTGTTTTTTAAAGTTGCATCAGGAGAAGATGAAACAAGATTAGGAAAATGTGGCTAATTGTTAAAGTTGGGCAGCAGGTACATGTGGGTTCATCATTTTGTTTTTATCTCACATAACTCTGAAAATTTTCATGATATATAAATTTGAAAATAGAACTACAAGGTACAACTTATTTTTCCCTTGTCTGTGATTTTTTTTTCTTTTTTTTTCCCAACTGAAATATAGTGGACATACATTCTTACACTAGTTTCAGGATATTTCCAGTGGTTTTTAAACTTGGCTCAATAAATGAATTTAAACTAGCCGAGAGTAACTTCAAAAAATAAGTCAGATAATCTGAGTTAGTTCTTCTGGAGTGGGGCCTGGACATGTCTGTAGTTAGTGTGTGTAACTCCATAGAAAAAGAGGGCTCCACAAACTTATTTGTGGAGCATAACAAATAACATGGAGGACATGGGGAGATGGAGAGGAGAAGGGAGTTGAGGGAAATTGGAAGGGGAGATGAACCATGAGAGACTATGGACTCTGAAAAACAACCTGAGGGTTTTGAAGGGGCGGGGGGTGGGAGGTTAGGGGAGCCTGGTGGTGGGTTTTAGGGAGGGCACGTATTGCATGGAGCACTGGGTGTGGTGCAAAAACAATGAATACTGTTACGCTGAAAAGAAATAAAAATAAATAAATTAAAAAAAAAAAAAAGAGGGCTTTGCATCTGCAATTCCAAAGCGTGCCATTAGGTGGTGTTGTGAGCCATGAGTTCAGGATTGATTTGTAGAGCATTAACAACTTGATCCCTCATGTTGTATGGTTTAATACAAACACAGGACTCTTTAATTAATAAAATATATATAAACTAATGCCTTCAAAGAATAAGAAAAAATAAGGAGTTAGAATGTGAGCACTGGTAAGAACTTTCTCTCTCTTACACACTTGGGATACACTAATGTTTAAAACTTGACTCCGTGTTGCTTAGCGATGGCTCATACAGGCTTACAAAGGCTGTTAAATTTTCAGGAACTTTTAATTTAAAAATTAAATTATGCTAACAAACTGTAATTATATTGCAAACAAAGGTAATGGGTTATCTGACACCATAACTGCCTAATTATTTTACTAAATTTCACTATTATCTATGATGTTGATATTTTTTAACTATTGTATCTGAATGGCAGAATGACTATACCATGGTGCACTCTCAACTCCATATTTAATGATTCTCTGTTGATAGCTTGATATTAAATATGATGGGTATATTCAAGTAATTCCCTCCTTCCCCAGGAGAGTTGGTCGTTAGACATCTACTAACATACTGCTGACTTAATGTCAAAAGATTTTCCCTGATCCATAAGATCTTGAGTCAGTGAATGTATAACTTAGGTTTTAATACTTGCTCTATTTACCAGTTGGTAGTAGCAGTATGGGAAACTAGCTTCTGGACTAATTGTCTTTAACTGATGTTTAACCCAGCTATCTTTGCCAGGATATCATCTACCTAATAACCTTCATGATATATAAATTTGAAAATAGAACTACAAGGTACAACTTATTTTTCCCTTGTCTGTGATTTTTTTTTCTTTTTTTTCCCAACTGAAATGTAGTGGACATTTGAAGGTTATTATCTACACTATAAAATGAGAAATTTTGTGTATTTCTATTCTTTATTTTCTCCCTAGCCCAAAGATTTTATAATTTCATCTCATGTGTGTGTCCTTAGTTAACTAAGGTCTTACTTAGCTAGTTTTCATTATATACATATCCCTTTCTAACTAAATTAAACAAGTTGACATTCTGTTGTTGTCTAGCAATAGTTTTATGTTGCCAACAGGAGAGAGTTTTAGAAATCAAATCGTTAGTTACATATTAACATAAATAAGTTTTGGGGGAAAATTATATAGTGTAGTGTCTTAGCACCTTAAAATTAGAACATTGATCTATATTCATTTTATGATTTCAAAAGTTAAAATAATGGGACTTAAAGATGAAAAGGTGAAAGTTTGTTCAAGTTCCCATTGTTAATTGGCAGCAAAGCCAAGATTATCACTCAAGCCTTGTGATCCCTATTTGAATGTCATTTCTACTACACCACTTTGTTTTCAGGAATATTTATTTTTGCATATTCAGTACCAAAAAGGAACATTGCTACAAAAATTCTCTCACAACTCTGTCCTTGCTTCAGGAACACATCATAATGATTTTATATATATAAGTACCTACGTATTTTAGCTAAATAAGATTGTTATTTATTGATAACCCAACCCCCAAGAAATAAAGTAAAACATAAGAATTTAGCATGCTGAGAAGCAGATTGAACCAAGATGGTCAGTTTTACCTCTACTTATTTGGAAAAAAAATAGCAAAAATGATACCAAACAAAATAGGTGACATGCTCTTTGTATATCATTCCTTATTAGAAAAATGATTTTGAGTTGCCTGGGTAGCTTGGTCTATTAAGCGGCCAGCTCTTGATTTTGGCTCAGGTCATGATCTCAGGGTGTGAGATCAAGCCCCATGACAGGCTCTCTGCTGCTCATAGAGCTGGCTTAATATTCAAGATTCTTTCTCCCTCTCCCTTTGCCCCTCCCCCGTGCTGCCTCTCTGAAAAGGAAAAAAATGTTATTTCCTTTCTAGAAATTTCATTTTTGGGGAAAAAATAAGACATGTGGTAATGTGCTGGACATTGAATTTAAAGGTTAAAAAGGTCACAAGAGGATGGTGTTAAATGAAATATCCCAATAATAGAGTATATGCAGAATGAGCATATTGGCCTTATTTCCAGCATGAATGTTATAAATAAAAAGGCCACGGAAGTTTAAGGGGCAGAGTAATGAGTCCAGTCCTCACCTTGTCTTCTGTAAAAGCACTTAAATGGCTTACACTACTTCTTGTGAGTTGATTATGATAGACCTCTACCTCTGTTATTAGGCCTGCAGAACTGTGAAATCTTCAGAGTGCTGTGGAAGGTCATGTAGGTCACATACATTAAAAATAGAAAATAAAAAGATACATTTTTCACATACATCTAAAATACAAACTTCTACAGGTACAGAAATGTCAGTCAGGAGATGGGGCAGAAATCCCTGCCAGGCTTACCTTTGAACCACAAAGCAACAGTGGCAACCAGGAATTTGGATGCTTTGGGATAAATGGGACTAAACTTGCTTTAAGCATGATGTGGAACTGGAGACACATTCAGAGTTCAAAACCAGAGTCTGGGTTATGGCTCCTCCACTCATGAAAGGAACTTGGGGGAAAAAGTGCTGCTTCAGGCTACAGCCTCAGGCTATAGCTTACATAAAGCTATGGGCGGATGGAGGCCCAAGAATAATAGCATGGCCTTGTAATCAGGAAGTGTGTCAAGGCTGTTCTCTTGCTTGGTGAATGGATTGGATGATTCCCAATAACATTGCAGTGCAGGAATTTGAAACCTGAAAGGTCTGGATGGAGCACAGCGGGCATGGTAGAGGCCACTACAAAATGCTAGATGGGGTTACATGAGGGGAGAGAGTAGGACACAAACTTCACTTTGGACCTTCAGGTAAAAGTGACCATTGAAAACATGGATTTATTTCCTTTCTATCCCACATTATTCTAAGATTACACTAAAGGAACAAAAATTATGTAGTTGGAAAATGGCAAAAAAAAAAAAAGGAAGGAGGAGATATCTGCAAAAGCATATCAAGTCTATAAACGAGGAAATTAAGACACAAAAATGAGTTTCTTCGGCAGGACCCCAAAAAAGACTCCTGAATTGAAGGCACTAAGTGTTTTAGAGTGTGCTAGTGGTGCTAAAAACAAGAGGTTTTGAAGCCCTTAAAAGGAGCAATTAGATGCCAATTCTCAGAGCAGTAAGACACCACTCCTCTGCCATCCCAGCAGACATGGGTGAGTAGTTGGCTTTTTGGTGAGGCTGAAAGAGAAAAACTTTCAGTGTATAGATAGCAGCATCAGTTGATGGAAAGAGTGAACCATTACAGTCAAAATAGGGAATTAAGTTAAGGTCAGTCTATTTAATGCTAAGACCACCAGTCTCTCTTCCCCCTCCTGGCTCTTAAATTTCTATACTCTGGTCAGGTGATTATAAATTTCTTCTAGAGAACCTAATTCTCATGAGAGAAAAGAACTGCAATTAAGGATAGGTTGTGATTTTTTTTTTTAGAAAGGAAACATGAGCAGGAAGGAGGGACAGAGGGAATGGGAGAGGGAAAATTTTTTTTTATATTTTTTTAAAATTTTTTATTAACATATAATGTTTTATTAGCCCCATGGGTTCAGGTCTGTGAATCGCCAGGTTTACACACTTCACAGCACTCACCATAGCACATACCTTCCCCAATGTCCATAACCCAACCACCCTCTCCCTACCCTCCTCCCCCCGGCAACCCTCAGTTTGTTTTGTGAGATTGAGTATCTTATGGTTTATCTCCCCCCTCATCCCATCTTGTTTCATTTATTCTTTTCCTACCCCCCAAACCCCCAATGTTGCCTCTCAACTTCCTCATATCAGGGAGATCATATGATAATTGTCTTTCTCTGATTGACTTATTTCGCTCAGCATAATACCCTCTAGTTCCATCCACGTTGTCAGAAATGGCAAGATTTCATTTCTTTTGATGGCTGCATAGTATTCCATTGTGTGTGTGTGTGTGTGTGTGTGTGTGTGTGTGTGTGTGTATACCACATATTCTTTATCCATTTATCTGTTGATGGACATCTAGGTTTTTTTTCCAGAGTTTGTCTATTGTGGACATTGCTGCTATAAACATTCGGGTGCACATGCCCTTTCGGATCACTACTTTTGTATCTTTAGGGTAAATAGCCAGTAGTGTGATTGCTGGGTCATAGGGTAGCTCTATTTTCAACTTCCTGAGGAACCTCCATGCTCTTTTCCAGAGTGGCTGCACCAGCTTGCATTCCCACCAACAGTGTAAGAGGGTTCCCCTTTCTCTGCATCCTCGCCAGGATCTGTCATTTCCTGACTTGTTAATTTTAGCCATTCTGACTGGTGTGAGGTGGTATCTCATTGTGGTTTTGATTTGTATTTCCCTGATGCTGAGTGATGTGGAGCACTTTTTCATGTGTCTGTTGGCCATCTGGATGTCTTCTTTGCAGAAATGTCTGTTCATGTCCTCTGCCCATTTCTTGATTGGATTATTTGTTCCTTGGGTGTTGAGTTTGCTAAGCTCTTTATAGATTCTGGATACAAGCCCTTTATCTGATATGTCCTTTGCAAATATCTTCTCCCATTCTTTCAGTTGTCTTTTGGTTTTGTTGACTGTTTCCTTTGCTGTGCAAAAGCTTTTTTATCTTGATGAAGTCCTGATAGTTCATTTTTGCCCTTGCTTCCCTTGCCTTTGGTGATGTTTCTAGGAAGAAGTTGCTGTGGCTGAGGTGGAAGAGGTTGCTGCCTGTGTTCTCCTCAAGGATTTTGATGGATTCCTTTCTCCCATTGAGGTCCTTCATCCATTTTGAGTCTATTTTCATGTGTGACATAAGGAAATGGTCCAGTTTCATTTTTCTGCATGTGGCTGTCTGATTTCCCCAGCACCATTTGTTGAGGAGGCTGTCTTTTTTCCATTGGACATTCTTCCCTGCTTTGTCAAAGATTAGTTGACCATAGAGTTGAGGGTCTATTTCTGGGCTCTCTATTCTGTTCCATTGATCTATGTGTCTGTTTTTGTACCAGTACCATACTGTCTTGATGATGACAGCTTTGTATTAGAGCTTGAAGTCTGGAATTGTGATGCCACCAACTTTGGCTTTCTTTTTCAACATCCCTCTGGCTATTCAGGGTCTTTCCTGATTCCATATAAATTTTAGGATTATTTGTTCCATTTCTTTGAAAAAAATGGGTGGGATTTTGATAGGGATTGCATTAAATGTGTAGAGTGCTTTAAGTAGCATAGACATTTTCACAA
>PISX010022033.1:0-32507 GCA_004024625.1 Mellivora capensis
GGGATGGATGTTTCCATCAGCAGACTTTGAGCCAGGCGGGTTACCCTCTATGCGTGGGTGGGCCTCATGTAACCAGCTGAAGGCCTGGAGGGCCCAGACTCAAGTCCCCCTGAGGAAGAAGGAAATGCTGCCCCCACGCGGCCACACAGAACTCCTGCTGGACCCCAGACCACACCAACTCCTGCCTGAGTTTCCAGCCTGCGGGCCAGCCCTGCACACTTCAGACTGGCCTGCCCCAACGTGATGGTGATGCGGAGAACTCTCTCTCCACACAGACGTACGCCCCTCTTGGTCCTGTTTCTCTGAAACAGTCTGCCGAATGCAGGCCAGGGGAGCAGACGAGAGTGGGCGCCATGGGCCCGATGGGAGGCGTGGGGCAGGGAGCCCGGGGTGTGCGGCCCTGCGGCCACGGGGAGGGTGGCGGCCTTTCCGTGGGCTGGGGAGTCTTCAGCGGGTGCTGAGCAAGCGGGTGGCCTCATCTGGCTGCGCTCAGGGCCGCTCTGGCTGCGCTCAGGGCCGCTCTGGCTGCCGCGAGGATCACAGGCTGCAGGGCGGGGGCAGAGCTGGGAGTCCCCACGAGGAGGCCGCTGCAGGGATGCGGAGGACAGACGGACACACGCTGCTGGCCCGGACCGGCGGACAGAGGCGCAGCGGTGAGAAGTGGCGGTGCCCACGGGATTTGCCCACGGACCCGGTGCGGGCTGTGAGGGAGAGAGGTGTCGGGGACGACCTCGGGGCTTTGGGATGGAGCAGCCCCAAGGACAGAGACCAGGAGGAGCTGCGGCGGACGGCGTGGGGGTGGGTGGGTGGCAGCAATCAGGAGTTCGGTTTTAGACACACCAGTTGGGGTGCCTCTTAGAGACCTGGCCGTGGGGTGTCCACACCTGGACTTCCAGGGCTTGGGCGGCGCTGTGCATTTGGCCACTTGGAGCGGTGGCCTGTGGCCGCGCAGGGAGGCAGGCAGTGCTCCTCCCGGGACTCGGGCCCCCGTGTTCCCGTCTGCACCTCGCGGTGGGCAGCGCCCTGCGGCCCCCCCGCGCCGCGCCCAACAGAAGCCCGAGCTCCAGGCCGTGGCTGGGCGGGCGACGCGCACACCTGCTCCCCACTGTTCCCTGCACGGGGTCATCACCCCGCGGGTCACGGTTTTCACAGAAAACAGGGACAAACCCCAAACCCGGTTACCCATTAACCCAGCCCTGAGTGAGGGCCAGGGGACAGGCCTAGGGTTTTTGTTTTTGTGTTTTGTTTGTTTTTTGAAGACTTCCTTCCTCTCTCTTCTCTTCCTTATTTCCTTTTCTTTCTTTCTGAGAGAGAGCACGCTTGTGCGGGAGGGAGCACAACGAGGTGGGAGGAGCAGAGAAGGAGGGAGAGGGAGGGACAATCTCAGGTAGACTCCGCACTGCTCAGTGGAGACTGATGGGGGGCTCCTTCCCAGGACCCAGAGATCATGACCCAAGCCAAAACCAGGAGTCGGAAGCTTAACCGACTGAGCCACCCAGATACCCCCTGAGGCCTCATTTTTTCACCAGAGCTGGTTACATTTAGTCCCAGGAAGGCCAACAGGTTTCATCTCATGTGGCAATCTTGAATAGCTAAATTCTGGATAAAGGGTCGTCACAAGTGGGAAGGGACGCAGTCATCTATCAGTAATGTTACCAGTAATCAGGAAAGGGGCAGGAGAAAGGAAAAGCTGCTCTTTAAATTCCTGTGACATGGTCCTCGTATTTAGGGAGGTTGAGGACTGGCACGGGGGTGGCATATATAGCTGAAAGGGTAGGACAAGCAGCTGTGTGGAGCCCATTCATTCATTCAGCAAATAATTTTTGCATGCCTACTATGTGCAGATCACCACGCTAAGTGCAAGGATAAAAAAGTAGAGAGAAGCAGACTCTGCAAATCTGCTGTCTTAGCGTGGACGGCTGTAAGAAAATACCACGGCCTGGGGGGCTTATGCAGAAATGTATTTTCTCATAGTTCTAGAGCCTGGGAAATGTCAGATTAAATCCAGTTCCTAGTGTGGGTGCTCTTCCTGGTTTGTAGACAGCCACCTTCTCACTACGTTCTTCCGTGGCCTTTCCCTAGTGTGTATACTTGGGGTGGAGGAAGGGGGAAGAAAGATTAAGAGAGAGAGAGGGAGGGAAGGACTCTTCCTCTTCTAAGTCCATCGGTCCTATTAGATTTGCACCCCATCCTTATGACTTCATTTAATCTTTTTTTTTTTTTTTTGAGAGAGAGAGTGAGTGTGGAAATGTGGGAGGGGGGGGGAGGAAGAGAGAATCCTAAGCAGGCTCCACACTAGAACAAAGCCCAACATGGAGCTCGGTCTCAAGATCCCGGGATCATGACCTGAGCTGACACCAACAATTGGACGCTTAACCGACTGAGCCATCCTGGGCGCCCCATGACTCCATTTAATCTTAATTACCTCCTAAAGACCATATCTTCAAGCACACGGGGGGTTAGAGCAACTTAGGAATTTTGGTGTAGGGGGACACACAATTCAGTCCATAGCACTCACCCTTATGGAGATCATCATCTCATGAAGATCGACATTTCAACAATATAAACAGGTAAACAAAAATATAAATATGGGTCCTACTGAAAAATAAGTAGGCTGTGACAGAGAACAGCAAGAGAGGGAGAACCTAATTCATACAGGGTGTCAAGTGCTTTCTGAGGATATGCCATATGGGTTGGGATCTGAAGCATAAGGAATAGCCATCAGGGCCGCCTGGTTGGGTCAGTCTGTTAAGCATCTGCCTTTGGCTCAGGTTGTGATCACAGGGTCCTGAGATCGAGCCCCACATTGGGATCCTCGCTCAGCAGGGAGCCTGCTTCTCCCTCTGCCTCCCCCTCCTCCTGCTTGTGTGCACGTGCTCTCTCTCTCTGACAAAGAAAGAAAGAAAGAAAAGAAAAGAAATAGTCATTCAATGAGAAGAATGTTCCAGGAAAAGAGACACACAAGTGCAAAGGCTCTGAGGTAGGAAAGTGCTTGGTATGTTTGGGGGACTGAAAAGACAGTTTTTGCTTTTAAAAGATCACTCTGGTTTCTTTGTGGAGAATAAACAATGTAGGAACAAGCATGGAGGAGACTTGACCAATTCCAAGGCTATTCTATCATCCAGGCACAAGAAGATGGTGGTTGGAACTAGAATAGTAAAAGCAGAGATGGCAAGAAGTTGATTGATCCTGGTGTATATAATGTGAAGTTCGATTGGTAGGATTTACCAATTGATTAGAATTTGGGGGTATGAGAAGGAGGCAAAAAGCATGATTCCTGGGTGACTGGCCTGAAAAACTAGGTGAAGTGTGGTGCCAAGGGTTGATGTGTGGATGCGTGCAGGGGGTCTGGATCTGGAGGTGTTGATCAGAGTTTCTAATTTGGACTTGTTTGATTTGAGGTATTATTAGATATACAACCAAAGAGCCTGCAAAAGGGGCTATGGTGAAGCCAGCATGTTATAGGAAAGGTGTGTTATAGGAGTCCAATGAAGAAAGTGTCTCAAGGAGGAATTTGTTCAAACTGCATTGTTGATGGGATTAAGAGGGACAATAACATAGAAATACTAAGGGATTTGGTCAGGGGGAAGATATTTGTACCCTGGACTGTCTTTAGGTAGGAGATGAACACTCCTCCAAGTTCATGGGGGCAGAAGAGATGGATCCAGATCTGAGCTCTTTCATAAACTTGGTGATAGAAAGACAATGGAGTTTGCCCTTTTCCTTAACAAAATGCCAACAAAACGAACTCATGTGTTGTGACCATTAGTCAGAAAGAGGTATATGAGATCATCAAAATTCAATCAAACACATGTTAGCTGGTCAGAGCTGCAAGACCAGCCCTTTGACACAGTGGCTATACAAAGGGTTCTTGTCACAGTGCTATGCTGAGCATGACCCCCAGAGATGTTCACAGCTCATCAGATCCCACCAGATGAAAGCCTCCGGTCGCGTGTAACTTCAGTAAATGAACAGAGATGGTTATTAGTCAAGGTAGTGAATGTCGACTATTGTAGCACACAGCTCCTAACTGCAAATGGCTTAGTAGCAAGGTATTCTCATTCATGTCCCAGCCCAGGGCAAGGCGGTGAGGGCTTTTCTCTACACGGTTCCTCAGAAACCCAGACTTCTTCTACGTTTGGGTTTTCCCTTCTTCTAGGTCTTTGAACCTCCTGTCTGTTGAGCTGATAGATGGAAAAGAGAAAGGATCATACAGGAAGTTTGTATGGGCCAGGCCTGGCGGAGATCATACCACTTCCACTCATATTCCATTGGCCAGAACTCAGTCCTATGTCTACACAACAGCTCTGGCTGAGGTCCCCAACTGACACCAGCATCAAGTCCCTGATGTGCGTGTGAAGATGGCCCCAGATGACGTTAGCCCTCAGTCTCTGATTTTCCCAGTTGAGGCCTCAGATGTTGAGGAACAGAGAGAAGCCACCCCTGCCAACTATGCCTTTAAGGGAACCCTACAATTGCATAAACTCTAATCCCTTCATAAATCCCTTTTTCTATATTGTTCATACTGTTTCTGCTTATCTGCTGTAACTCTGATTCATGCAAGCCATGAACTTTGGCAGAACAGATTTGCCATTCCAAATAGTACAGGCACCAAGGGGCTCGAGCACCTTCTACTTTTAAGAAAATTGGGGTAGGCTTTGATCCAACATTTCTATGCCTAGCAATTATTAATACCTTTTTGAATATTTCTCCCTTAGAGCCAGAAGATTTTTCTTTCTGATATTTAAAAGAAACATTTACCCAAACACCACCATCTTTCTCCTGGATGATCATCTTTAAATTTTTTTCTGTAAGTTCTGGATCTTCCAAGAAAACGTTAACACCCTGCCCACCTACTACTTATACAAGCATAATGGGCCACCAATTAAAGCCGATGGAAAGGGTAAACTATTTAGAGCCCCTAATACGTGAGTAATTTGAAGATAAAGATAAACTGATGATTCCTCTAGAATACAGAGCGCTTTATAAAGAATGAGCAAGGCAACGGGGCGCTGGGTGCAGAGACGTGGGCGGAGTAGCTGAGAGTGCCATGGGTTTTTCTCAGCGGTGGTTATTTTAGGAGGACATTTATCAATGTTCATGAGGGTATCCAATGAACTAATGAATCTATAACTTATATTTATATATAATTAACTTGACAATTTAGTGAGGTTCTGACTAGTATGTCAGCTGGCAATATTTCCTCACCTGTCCCAGTTGTCCTGCCACGGTTGGGGGGGGTGGGGGGGGGCAGAACTGGGTTATTTACTTAGAAGTCTCTCCCCACTTGCAAAATCTCCTTTCAGAATTCACATCACAGAAGTGTTTTGTTTGTTCTTTTTAAACAGGAAGAACATTTCCCTAATCCAGTCAAGCCCTGTGTGTTCACCCTTTGCCTATCTCATTCATTGGGGGGGGGGGTGTCTTGTCTTTCCCATCCAGCCTCCTCACCCAAGCGCACCCACTACCCTGCCTTTAGCTCTCCTCCTTTGGCCTCGAGTCTTCCTGAACCCAAAATAAATAAAATAAATAAAATGGACAAGACAGTAGTTCTCAAACTTCAGTGTACAGAGAATGTAGATTCCCAGAAGTCACCCCAGAGTTTCCAGTTTTATTCTCTGGGTCACTTCGAGCTCTGCCTTTTCTTGCCTCTGGCTACCTCCCCACCTTCCAGATCTGGAGAGAGATTATCCAGCCCCATGTAACCAGGCTCCATCTGCAAGTAGAGGATAAGTGAGGCTTCAGAGCTAGCCCAGATGATATGACCTAGCTCCAGATGGCCCTTTAGTCTCAGCCAGAAACTAGAGTTTCTCTGGGCATGGGGAAGCAGCTTCCATGTGTTGACTCCCTGCTCTGTGCCTGACTCTGTGCTAGGTTATTTTTTCACCCAATGCAGATCACAAACCCTGTGAGCCCGGGACCATTATCATTCTTGCTTACACCAAGTAATCACTGAAAGGGAAGTCCCAGCAGGAAGTATAGCGCAGAGCTGGGATGGAAGCAGATTTGTCCTGAGCCCTCCTCTTTCCCTTTCCACTTGCTCACCTGAGATCAGGAGCTAGAACTCTGGAATTGACCCCTGAGTTCAGTCTAGCTAGCCGCGGTCTGCTAGGAAGAGGGAATAAGTTCAGTGCTTCCCTCTCCATGGGCTGGCTACTGTTGGGGTTCCCCTTCCCCAGCACCCTAAAGCATAGGCACCTACCCACCTAGCACCCAGAGGCCCCCAATATCCAGAACAGGGAGTTAGGCTTCTAGTCACCTTCCATGGTATTGGTGTGGGAGGCCAGGGGAGCAGGCGTAGAGACCCTTACCCCAAGTTTTATCTGTCACCCCTTTCCATCAGGCTGCTGGTGCTCTCCTCAGGACCCAGGCTTCAACCCCCTCCAACTTGGCCATCTCCACTTGCAGCCCCCTCCAACCCAGTCTCTCCCTAGAAGCCTGAATAACACCAAACAATGTAATTCAGACAGCTCACATAACCCACCACCCACGCACAAAACAGTCTGGTAGCCCTTGGGATAAAACCCCAGCTCCTGGCTATAGTCTTCTCTCAGTAAACTCCCTTCTCTCTCAGCTACAGAGGTCTTCTTTGAGCTCATGTGATAAACCACCCTTCATCTCCAGAACATTCTCCTCTTCTTTCCCCTGCCTGGCCACTGCCAATCCTTGACATGTCATGATCTTGGAGATGCTCCACTAAACCTCCAATCTGCATTCAGTTCGGTGCCCCCTTATTTGATCATAGACCCTGTTCATTTCTCTCATGGCATATTGTGACAGTATGGAATTACATACCCATTGTTTTACTTTTTGGGTCTGTTGTTCCTGTTGGACCATAAACTGCAGGAGAGGAGTTGCCATGTTGGTCTTTGTAATTGTTAATTTCACACATCAACATGACGGGGCCATGGGGTGCCCAGACGTTGTTCTGGGGTGTGCCTGTGGGGGTGTTTCTGGATGAGATTAGCATTTGGACCACTGGACTCAGTAAAGCAGACTGTCCTCCACAATGTGGGTGGGCAGCATCCAACCATTCAGACCCTAATAGAACAAAAGGTGAGGAAGAATTTGCTCCTTCTGCCTGACCATCGCTGAGTTAGGACATCCTTTGGATGGATGAAGACTAGAATTTATAGCATCAGCTCTCCTGAGTTTCCAGGTGGCTGACTGCAGATCTTGGGATTTCCCAGCCTCCGTAAGTGCATAAATCTTTCGTTATTATCTATTATCTATCTATCCATCTACCTACCCATCCATCTCTATCGTCTTTTGGTTCTGTTTCTCTTGAGAACCCAGACCAATAAAGACTCTTTTATATTTATATCCCCAGAGCTTATTACTTAATAGGCGTCCAATAAATATGTATTCAGTAGATGAATGGTGAAGATTAAAGAAGACAGACATAGGGCTCACATGATAAAGAAGGTCTGGGGGGATGACAGTGGAGAATGCTGGGCCTCCCCAGCCACGCCCACCCCCTCACTCTCTGCTAAGTACATGGTGTGCTTTACAAAGACTTGACCTCCACATCTGTACCTAATTTTTCCAGTGTTTGCCTGATTGCCTTTCCTCTGGCCCCAAAGGAGAAAGGGCCCCTATTTCCCTTTTCCAGACCATTCCACCAACCTTTGCCCTCAAAATCTTCTTTCTATTCCTTCTCTTCTTCCTCCTCTGCACCAAGGGCCTCCTGATAACATTCCTGTTCTTTGGAAACATCTGAAGTCTGTGGCCACTGTTCAGTGGTCTTTTTTTTTTTTTCCCCTGTCCCTTGCTATTTTCTGGCTCTTTCTCTGACCCTTTGATTATGGGCTTAGTGAAATGAGAATAATAACAATAACTAAAATGTATTAATAGTGTATTTGCTGGACAATGTTTTGTTTTGTTTTTGTTTTTTAGAGACACAGAGAGAGAGCACACAAGCATGGGTTGGGGGCAGAGGGAGAGGGAGAGAGAAAATCTTAAGCAGGCTCTTTGCCCAGCATTGGAGCCCAACATGGACCCAGGATCTCACAACCCTGAGGTCATGATCTAAACTGAAACCAAGAGTGTGATGCTCAACTAGCTGAGCCACTCAGGTGCCCCTGGCCAGAGAATGTTCTAAGCACTTAAGAGGCATTGTTGGATTTAATCTTCACAACAGCCTCGTAAAGTAGGTCCTAGTCTTATCCCAGTTCTACGAATGAGGAAACCAAAGAAGTGACATGACTTGCCAAAGGTCACACAGTGAGTGAAATGATAGATACAGTTGCAGCAAACATCCTGACTTTCCATCTCACCATCTCCTCGTGCGTCCTCCCTGCTGCAAGGAAAAGCCTTCTCCCCACTGCCTGGCTTCGCCACCCAAGTTCCCTTCAAAGGCCTCTAGAACCTTTGGGGCCTACTCAGAAGCCCCTTTAGAATGAGCCCACAGTGTCCTCTGCTGGCCTCTACCTCTCACTGCATCTCCTGTCTCTGACCTTAAATGGAATGGCCTTTATTAGTTCAATCATTTGACTGAAAGTCATAGAAAACAGCTCTGGCTAAATTAAGGGGGGAAAGGTGTGGGGGGTGAGTGAGGAGAGCTGAGGATGAACATTAGAAGAGGCATGGAGTAGCTCATGGATTCCAAGACGGGGTTGAACAGCCAAGACAATTCACAGAAGGGCAGGCCTAGAGCCCCCCCAACCCCCCATAGGAGACCAGAGGACTTTCTCCCTAGAGTGCTGCCATCAATGTGCTTCTGCTCTAACGACACCGGGGTTTCTGTGGCTCTCCGTTCAAAATTCCAAATGCCCAGGAAACAACATCTGACTGGCCCCACTTGAGCCAGGCGTTTTCCACAAGAGCAGACTGAGGTTATAGGATCTCTCTGGTGGGTCTCCCCCTCTAACAGCCAGACTGGCCCCCGAATTCCTTGATCTCCTCCTGTTTTCCCAAAGGGCCTTGAAAGTCTTCAGAGCTGGACGGGTGTGCCAGGCTGTGTGTGCATGTAGGTGGCCAAAGGACCAAGCAGGCATTCCCTGGGCTCAGTGGCTGACATCCCAGGGCCAGGGTAAGGGAAGAGCTGTGCCTGGGATTGGTGATGGCAGACAGGAGAAGGAGGTCCCTAAGGAGATCAGCACTTGAATCAAGGGAGTTGATTCCTTTCACTGGGCCACTCATCCCTACCCCAACCCTGAGCCCAACATCTCAGTCACTTTTGATTCTTGAAATTCAATTAAAGTTTCCATTTCACATTTGACTCAAAGCTCTTTCCCAGCCCCGCCTTATGAAGCGCAGACTTAAGGCTCCAGCAGCTGGAGGCAGCGGGGGAGCTCTTAGACACTCACTCCCTTCCTTGTGATTGCTTCTCTGGTCTGGGTTTGAGGGTGGAGGGAGACAGGAAAAAACAGGTTCTCATGTGACTGCCCCGAGTGAGCTGGGGCAGGCCTCTTCCTTTGGGTCATAACCGCTATTCCCCTGCATGAGGAACCACGTGTTGGTTGCTGGGCTTTTAGGGTCCAACAACAGAAGCAAGTGACTTCAGACTTCCAGACTAGCATCAGCAAGAGTAGGAGCTCCTAGCTTCTGTCAGGCAGCAGCGGTGGTGTTCTGATGGTGGCGGTTCTGGTGGTGGTGGTTCTGATGGTTGATGGCAGCAGGCATTCCACTTGACTTAGCCATGCAGCGAGCAGGGGCTCTGGCTAATACCATTTCCCCCTTTGCCCCTTCAGTCTAGTGGTGGTAGTATCTTCCTCCAGTTTGAAATCTCTGGGTCACTTCACTGTCTGCCTCCTCCACTCTCTCTTCCCCTTTCCACTCGTTGGAGACCCCAGGGAATGGTGGAACCACACAGGAGATGGAAACTTGCTCCCAAATCCCTGTAAAAAGGAGAGCCACCCATCCACCTGACAGTGACATTAGACTGTATGTAAATGAAAAATAAACTGCTATTGCATTTGAGTTACCGTAGGTTGGGGTCCTTCGGTTACAGCAGCTTCGCCTTTGCCTCAATTAATAAGGCACATTCACAGCCATGGTTGGCATATTTACGTGAATGCCAGGCACTTTGCTAAGCACTCTGTCCTCATTGGAGCCTCACACAACAAGTACTTCTTTTTATCATTCCCATTTGCAGACTAGGGAACTGAATTGCAGAGAGGTTAAGAACCTTGGCCAAGAGCTGTCTCACTTGGAACCCTACGCACTTGGGTACATATGTAGATAGATATTTTACATGCAAATACGTAACATGTGTATCCAGACATTCTCTATTCCCATTAGATTTGTTTTCTGCTCGTATCCACTCTCTCCACTCACAAGGTTTCTGTGGGGACCGCATCAGTTGGAGCTTCTTTGCCCTCCGGCTTCCAGTTGGGTTTGGCCAATAGGAGACATAAGTAGGAGACTCATGGGCTGTGGGAGTAGAAGGAAGTCAAGGTCTTTATTCCACCCACTCTCAGTCTCTCTGTACCAGGCCATGTGTTTGCAGTGCTGTATTCCCTTATCAAAGGCTACAACTCCTTCTAGAAGACTCTCTCCTACAGCAATAGTTCTGCTCCCTCCCCTTGCCCCTTGAGGCCTGGAGTTGGTAATGGCTCTCCATTGGCCCTAGCCCCCGTGTTTCAGGATACCTTCTGGATTTCTCTCCCCACAGCCCAAAACTGTGCTAATAGTTCCCTCCCTGACCTATCTTCAGTCATCTCTTTGAGCACCATCTGTTTCCTGCTTGCACCCTGATAGTACAGCTTGTATGTGTTTTTATAATTTAGGAACTTCTGCTGTCCTTGGTAAGAACACCCACCTGCCCTACTCTTCGGACACAAGCTTTGGGAGGAGTTGACTTTATCTAGGGGCAGGTATGTGCCTCACCTCTGGCCAATCCAAGCACTGTATCCCCTGTTTTCAGTGACTGGCTCTGAGCACAGCATAGATCCCAAACCAGCCCAGCACACTGGCTGCCTGCACTGGGGAAAAGAAGCTCTCTTCCTTTCTCTGGTTCCCCAACCTGAGAGTGTGTGGGCCTAGAGATACTGGCTGATACCTTGCCTTTATGTGGATCTCAAGAATGAAGTCAACACAGAAGAGCAAAGCCATGCCCTGAAAAGAGGTCCTATATTAATCACCCTATTTAAGCCCCTGAATCAAGCCATCCCCAGAGTCCAACCTACTCCTGGGTTTTCTCATCCCACATCCTCTTTTTGCTTAACCCATTGTAGGCTGGATTCTCTGTCACTTGCAACCAAGAGCCATAATGGATAGAGAAATATTCCAAACTCATGTTTTCCACAAGCAAACAGAAATCACCTTTAGATAACTTAAGCTAAAAAAGAAAGAAAGAATAGAAATTTGGGGGAGGGATGGAGAGTGGCTCACAGAACCAAAGGAAAGGCAGAAAAATTAGGTCTTAGAAAGGATGTGTATCAGAGTCACCCCCTGGGGATTCAGATAGGAGGAATGAGTGGACAGTCACCAGAGCAGCCTTGGAATAAACCAGTGGTAACCATCTAGAATGCTTGGGTCACTTCACTCCAGATTCGGATGAGCTTGGGCAGGGGGTGGAGTGTCCCTTTAGTCCTACTTGAGACTCATGCCCAACCCTTGTCTACAGGAGGGCAGGACCCCTGGACTGATAATTCCACCAAGAATGTATACAGTTGGGGCTGTGTAGTTCCCCAAAGCAAAATCTGTTTTAAGCAGTTGACACATACTAACTCATTTTAATCCTCAGAATAGCCCTTTGATATAGGTACTGTTACTACCATCCTTATTTTACAGATGAGGAAATGGACACACAGAGAGGTTAAGTAACTTGCCCATGGTCGCACAGCTGGTAAGTGATAGAGTGGGGATGAAAACCCGGGCAGCCTGGCTCTAGAGTCTCTATATGTAACCCGCTACACTATAGGGCTTCTCCAGAAGAAAGTGAATAAAGGGTGAACAAAAACACAAGGTCCCCTGCAGGTAATGCTCAAGGGAGGAATTACCGGGGAACTTCCACTCTCTCAGTATCTTTTTTTTTTTTTTTTTTTAAGCCACCATGTATTAACAGGAAGAGAAAAAAGATAACAGATTTCTATTTTGGAAATTAAAAAAAAAGTCCTGCTTAGCCAATAAGGGAGAGGGAAGGAGTCCAAAGTTGGTGATCTCACTCTCTCCCAGCCATAAAGGCTGTGAAATATCTAGGACCCAGGGGAATTCTAGTTGTCACCAGGCTGCACTAGCCAGGGCTGAGGAAACCCAGGGAGTTAGGGAGGTGTTATCCATCATAAAGTCCTTGTCTGTACCCAATGGTGAGGAATGTTAGCACTTGGGGAAGCAGATTGAAGGGGCCATTGCCTGCAGACCTCTGCCCTCAATCAAAACCCTACTGGGTTTCCCCCTCTGTGCCCCCATCTTGGGTTCTCCCACACAAGCACTGCTGTTCCAAACAGCCTGCTCTGCCCTCCTCTCTCTGCAGGGGTAGGGCCCACTCCTTCAACAAATGGGACAGGTGTTGTCAAGGCTCCAAGCCTGAGAATAGCAAGGCCACAGCATAAGTCCCAGAACTTAAATCTCATTCTTTGGGATCGGCTGCAGGAAGTGGAAACCCTGACTACCTCTTCCTAGGAACACAGGTCAGTCGGTGGTAAGAGTGTGGGTTCTGGAATCAGACCTGGATGGGTATCCCAACTCTGTTGCTAATGACCTATATGAAATAAAGTCATGCTGCTGAGGCTGAAATTCAGTCCCCAGGCCTGTTACAGCTGAGCTGGTTGAGAAAACATCAAAATACTTCCAGACTGATTGTAAATAGAGAATCATAGGCCTTGGGCTCCCCCACCCCATCCCTAGCTTCTCTCCTATTTCCCTTAATCCAGTAGCTGAAGTGCTAGCTCTTGGCAGAACAGAGACCTACTAAGTCTTTGGTCCAGCACTAAGGCCAGCATCCACTTTGACTGATCATGCTCATGTCTGAATGGATTGTTAAGTATTTTTAATTACCATGCTCATCTGTGGGATTGAGAGGATGCCCATCAAGGACTTGGCAGAGAGTTTAGTGCATCGTGAAGCAACTCAGTTAATGTCAGCTGTTGTTGTTTTTAAGATTTTATTTATTTGTTTGACAGACAGAGATCACAAATAGGCAGAGAGGCTGGCAGAGAGAGGAGGAAGCAGGCTCCCCGCTGAGCAGAGAGCCCATAGGCTCGATCCCAGGACCCTGAGATCGGGGACTTAAGCTGAAGGCAGAAGCTTAACCCACTGAGCCACCCAGGCACCTCCAGCTGCTGTTGTTTTAAACATCAAACCTAAAGGCAGACACAGGATCAAGATCAAGTTCTCAAGTCTTAGAGCAGGTGAAGATGGGTTTTGACTGGAAGCTCAGGAACAGTCAGTCACTGGGCTCGAGATGATTCATGGGCGAGGCTGCCTGGGTCCTATGTCTTGCTTCACCAACTGCCCCTTGCCTTCCTTCCTGGACCCCTTGCTGATGGCTGGGTGGGGGATGGGGAAGTCGGGAGCAGCCACACTCTAGCCCCCTTGCAATTCAGGGGAGCTTTTTGTTCTCACAATTACCAGCTCTACTATGACAGCTACTGCTGGAATCCCATGTCTTGGCCACCTCAGAGTCAGAGAAGCTGCTCACGAGAAGTTGAGCTTTGCCTTTCCTGTGGCTTGGTGGGTCTGAAAAAGAACATTCTCATCCAAGGTCTCTGCACTTAAGGACTTGAAAGATCTTCAAGAGAGGCACTATTGTTTTCTGGCTAGGAGTGCGGGTCCTGGAGCCAGACTTTTTGGGTTCAAATCCCAGCCCTGCAGCTTTACTAGCTTTGTGAGCTCCGGCAAGTCACTTAAGCGCTCTGAGCCTCAATTTCCTTATCTGTTAAGTGGGAGTCATATTAGTACCTGCTTCACTGTGAACATGGGGGAGTTCTTGCCTATCTCTAGGTCCCCAGGGCCCACAGCAGAGAAGGTGCTCAGGAAGTGACACTGAAAGCCCTGTCCCTGTGAATCATCAACCAAGGGGTCAGGATGTGCCAGCTAACTGGAGACCTAAGTAGTGCTGTCATCCCGTGGGGGCCACCAGAGAGAAGACAGCTTGCAGCCTGAAGAATGGGACCTAAATGGGTTCCTAAAAAAAAAAATGTCCTCCGGTTCCTCCCCCACGGAGCCTGGCCCAGGAATTTTGAGGATCAGCCTTGGCTGACCTGTCCTCATCCCCCATCATCCGGCTCACTTCAACTTTTGCTCTTTCGGCGGAAACCCCGCCCCCCATCTTTAGTATCCCAGCTCCCATTCGACCAATCTCCAGATTGGTCGAATGGGAGCTGGGATACTTCTGGAGAAGCCCCGCCTCACTTTTTTGACAGATGCCTCGAAGTCCCTCCCCCGCACGTGGCCCAGTCCGAGAGATGCTGGCTCCTATCCCCCCCCCCCCCCCCCCCCCCCCCCCCAAGTTTGGAATAAAAGAGTTCCTTCCCACCGCCTTGGTTCAGGAGCTCTCAGCTGCCAGAGCAGCTAGGGCACCCGGCCGGGCTTTGGGGAGACCCCCAAGTGCAGGGAAGAGGTGTTCCCGCAGCCCTGAAACCTTCCAGACCCACTCAGTGTAAACCGCCACGGGTTTGTGTCAACATCCGAGGCCGGAGACTGGCGGCGTCTGGGGACCGGCTCCGTCTGCGGGACGGGAAGATGGGAGGGTGGGGAAAGGAGGGTCCATGGGGTAGGCAGAGGGACTTTCTGGAGACGATCCCGAGAGGCCTGTTGGAGGTCCGTGAGCACCAAGCAAGGCCTGTCTGGAGAGGATCGGAATTAAGGGCTGCAGAGAGAGCACGAGGAGCCTGGGGCCAGGTAGAAGTGGGGCGCTTCGCCATCCGTGCTGCGCTCTCGGCGCAGTCCCACGGCGGCAGCGCAGTGGGTGTGTTGCGGGGGCGGCGCGAAGGCGTGGGGCCGCGAAGCCGACCACCCCAACTCTTCCCTCCCCCACTCAGCTACTCCGCAGCTCCTCGTCGCCCTCCTCCGATTTCGGGTGGGACGTAGAGGGGGTCACATCTTGTGACTCATCCTCTCTTCCATCCCCACCCCCGGCTGGGGCCCTGGGATGGCTTAGAGACTTGGTTCTGGCTCTCCCGTTTCCACAGCAACCGTGCGGTTGTTTTTGCGAATCCACTTCAATCATCACTTTTCGCCCCAGATTGCGGCCCGGGGTCTGAACCCTAGTACGCGGTACCGCTGGGGGCACAGCCCTCCCCCTTCCTCGCGACTCAGGAGAAGGTCAGCGCGGGCGGGCGGGGCGCGCTCCTCACTGGCCATCCAGTCCCCACCTGAAACCCCGCCTGCCACTCCGCCCCAGCGGAGCCAATCAACGCCCAGTCTGCTCGGGATGAGGCGGGGCTTATGCAAATCTTGTCGCCTCCGAGAGACAGTGATACAAGAGCTGGGAGGCGGCTCCAGTGCAGACCTCAGAGAGCCTGGCCGCCAGCCCGCGAGCCAGTCTCGGTCCCCGCGGCCCGCCGAGGCTCAGAGCCATCCAGCGACCCGGCGAGCGGCCTCAGGTAACGCGGGCGGGGCAGGGCAGAGGCCCTTGTCCCCTCCCCCTCTACTCTCCATTCCCATTCTCCTCTCCTGCTCCCCTCATTCATCCTTGACCCCTGGTTCCCCCCATAGGTGGCAGCATCTGGAGGGCCGCCCCTGGGCAGGGGACTCCCACCCCAGTCCAGGCCCCATGGGTCCCAGGAAAGGGGGTCCAGCCGCCTCCTTACCCCTAGCTCAGGTAAGAACACCCACTGCTCTGGCCCCCCAGCACACACACACATACACACTTGGGGGTGTGGTGTTGCTGGTGCTTGAGGAGGCACCAATCACCCTTCCCCTTTGGAGATGGGTAATTTGCCCAGCATCATGGCAACCTCCCACCTCCACAGATAGCCCCCACCCACACCATCCGGCCCCCTCAGCATCTCCCTGTGCACGTCACACCACAAGACCCCTGCCCCCAAAGACAGCTTCCACCTCCACAGAGAGCCTACTCCCACTTCACATTGTCCCCTCCAACTGTCCCCACCTCCCACCCTTCGAGCTGAGCTCACAGCATATCTGGAAGAGGAAAGTAGCACCCCCCTCCCCCAGTTCTCCTCCTCACATTCTCTCATCAGCAGCACCACCCCCCATGGTCCCAGGGCTAGGAGGAGCCCCATGTTTGGCTTTTTTCATCCTGGCTGGAGGATGAACCAGGGGTACCACCCCCCAGCACAACTGTCTGTCAGTGTTGCCAAGGTCCCAGACTTCCCCTTTCCCCTCACCCCTGACAGGCACCAAGTCCTCTCACTCTACTTCTCAAACACCTCTAATTTGGATCCTCTCTGGCCTTCTTGCGCCCAGTCACTCCTGCTCTCCTACCTTCCCGCTGTTCCACAAGGACCTGCCAAAGCTCCATGTGGACTGTGTCACTCCTTTCCCTAAGGTGTCACTCCTTTCCCTGAATCTGGAAGGCAGAAGAGATGGGTTAAATCTTGCCTTTGCCTCAGCTGCTGTTTGCCTTTGGCCAAGCCACTTCCCTCTCTGATCCTTCATGAAATGGGGAAGGGGCAGGAGAGAGGGTGGACTGGATGAGATGGTCTTGAATAGCCTTCCAACCCTGACATGCTCTGGTTTTGTGGCTGATTATGAGCAAATGGGACCATTTCACACTTGCGCTGAACCTTTAGGACATTTCAGAGAAGAGGACTGAGTGGCGTTAATCCTCACCAAGGGGACTTGCTTCTTACTCAGGCCTCCCCCTCCCACATGTTCTCCAGGCCCAGGCCCCTTCTCAGCTGTTGGGAGTCCCTCCCAGACCACCAGCCCACGTGGCATGGACAGTTCTGCAGTGGAGGTGGTCACTATGGCCCACATCTTGTTTATCAGGCCCTGCCCCTCATTAAGGACAGGGAGAAGACCTGGCTGCTGCTGCTGCTATGGCTGCTGCTTGGAGAAGAGCAAAGGGAGGAGAGGAAAGAGAAAATCTCCTGACCAGGGAGCTGTTGTCACTATGGCAACCGTCTCAGCACCAGCTCCTCTGAAGCTGGGTGAGGATGTGGGATTATTGCCTCCCTCAATCCCTCCCACCCTCACTGCCTCTTCCCCATTTGAAACTCAGGACCCTGAGCTCTGCCCTCTGGAAGAAGCCTCTGAGCACAGAGGGACTGTGGCTCTGTGTATGGGGCAATGCCATCTCCTTCAGAGCTGGAGGGCAGCCCTCAAGCGGTAGGCAAGAAGCCTGCCCATGTCCAGCAGGGCCACAGCTCCAACAGAACACACCATGCCCTCAAGGCCTTTGCCTTGCTACTGTGGTTGGCCTTGGGCGAACCCTTCCTTTCCTGGGTCGGGGTTCCATGGTCTCTGAAGTGGGTGCAATGGCAGGAGAACACAGATAAACTAGAAAGCCCGATGCCATTCCAAGGAGGAAGAAGGGGGTTCTGCTCCTCTCATGGAATCCACCAAGGGACATTCATTGAACATCTCTGTGTTCCAGACATGGCCTTTGGGTCTCTGCAGGCAGTTCTGTGCAGCCACAGATGGGAGAGCGGGACCGGTGTGGGGCAGCTACAAGAGGGCAAACCTCAATGATGGGAAAAATGCTTTTCTCACTCTCTGAGCTGCCCTAAAGCGGACTTGGTTATAGGGGGGAGGGGATAAGCTCTTTGCCATTGAGAAAAAAACTTGAAGGACTTTTTTTTGGCTTGGGCGAAGGCTTAATACGAAGATCTCTTCCAAATCAGGTTCCATTCTGGAATTCTAGAGCATCGGGTGAGGGTCAGAGAGTTCTGGAGTCTACACACTTGTGGGACTCAGTTTCACAGCCCTCAAATGCTGAATCCATGCTGCTGACTGTCCACTGTCCAGGCTGGGAGAGACTGATCATAAGGAAGTGGGCTTCAGCCAGGCCTGAAGGCTGAGGAGAGCTGCATTAGCCCAGATGGGAGGAAGGGATATTAGGGGAAGGGAAAGCAGCTATGCAATAGGGACGTAGGTCCTGGCTGGGTGAAGACTAACTGGAAAGCATATAGGTGTGAGGGGAGCAGTGGGAGGTAAGGCTAGACAGGCGGGCACCTTGATGCCAGATTCTAGAGGATTCTAGAGTGTGAGGGGCCTAATGGGCATGTCCACCTCTAGCCTATGTCTTCTGGGCAAAACCAGATATGACATTGTCTCAGAACACAGAAGTCAGAAGAAAGGCACTCTCTCTGAGGCCACTGAGCCCATGGGCATACCTTGGGCTGCAGTGTAGGACCTCAGCCTGTCAGCTGTGCCCCTGGCCCTGACTATGGGGAGAGAGAGGACATGGTGAAGGTTCTAGAAACACTTGAAAAGAAAGGACAACAAGACTTGGGGCCAGTTGGACCTAGGGAAAAGGAAGAGGGGAAACTAAAGGTAACTAAGATTGCATTTAGGCCCTGGGACAAGGGAGGGAAGGAAGGAAGGGCTGATGGAAAGGGAAGATGGCTACAGGTTGTGGGTGTCTAATTGTAGATGAGCGGAGTCAGAGGGGATGTTGGGCCATTCCAAGGGATGGATGTTTCCTAGATGTCAGATATGGTGGCCTGAAGCTTGGTGAGATGGTCCCCCTGAGGCCAAGAGGGAGATCAGAGCTAGGGTTTTCCCAGAAGGCAGGCAGGAGTGAGGAAAGTCTGTACTGGACAAGAGTAGCCATGATTTGGAGAGGGTGGTCCAGGCAGGTGGCATGGACTCTACCTGGGTGCTCATCTGGATTCTTCTACTGACTGGCTGTGTAACTCTGAGCCAGTTTTCTCCTTTCTCAGGGTTCCAGTTTCCACTAAAATAAGGGGATATCTTGAAGGGACTGCCAACTTTGACTGGCAATGTAAGAACAATAGAGGAAATGAAGAGGGAGATATAGTCTCCAGTGGGCCTGGGACCAGATTTGGGCTGGGAATGTGGCCTCAGGACATAGAGAATTGTGGGAAGGGAGCACAGGACAGGGAGGAGGAAAAGGGTGAAAGAAAAGCCACACAGACACCATGATACACACACATACACACACACACGTGCTCTGACAGATATGCAATCTCATAAACTGACGTGCTCCCACCCACATCCAGCCCCTTACACAGACACTCAGGCATGTCCCCCAGGAGAATGCTAGAGAGATTTCACTTCCCCTACTGGACACCTCTCTCTCTGGGTTCTCCAGCTTCCCTGACTATACCCCAAGACTTCAGGGTGCTTTGGACTTGGGGATGGATCAACAGAGGAAGAAACCTTTCTTCTTCTGCCCGTAGGTGTCCCAGAGTCATCCTTGCACCTAATGTGGCTGTTTTGGACCCCACATTCCAGGTTCCTGAAGATAGCATACCTCCCTACCCACCAGCTTCTCTCTTCCCCCCTGGGAGCATGGAGGAGTCCTCATCCTCTAGGGGTGGTGAGTGGGGGAGGATGTTGCTACTCCCGCTACTGCTTGATCTTCCTTGTGGCCCAGTGGAGGAGGCCCAGAGATATCCTATGACTAATTTGAAGCCATGGAGCAAGGGAAGGGCTGTGCCAGAGACCCAGCTCAGGTCTGGTTGTTTGGGGCACTCCTAGCAGTAAGGATTAGAAGCCACACTGGCAGGTGGTGGGCTATGGACGTGGAATTCCTTCTGCTAACCTGATGGTTTCCTTTTCTAAGGTATCTTTATGACAGGCTACCCTGTGGCCAGGGTCTGATGCCCTTCCAAAAAGACTAGACAGGTCAAAGTTACCTTCAGGGCCATGTCCTAGGAAACTCAGGCCCTGGAGGGATATTCCTCCCATGGAGGTCAGACAAGAGTGCCCACCTTCAGGGCCTGGCAAGGCCTCACTCCTGATGCATCCTGGGGAGGTCCTGTACCTCTCTGCAAAAACTGCCTCTGTCACAGGCCACATGAAGGGGCTTCTGTTCCCGTGGGGGACTGACTCTTCATCCTCCCCAAACCTGCTTCTCAACACTACCACTTCTGTCCATTCAGCCCCAAATATAAGCATCTGCCTCAACTTCTCTGTCCCTCTCACCCCCACATTCGGTCACTAAGCCCTGCTGATGCCCCTCCTAACATATCTCCATCCATTCACGTCACTCCACAGCCTCTGCCCTAGTGTCACCATCTCTCACCTGAACTATGTAGCTTGCCCCTCTCTGCTCTCTACTTGCCCCCGCTCAGGCCATCTTGTAGCCATTGTAGCCAAAGGAAAAATTCTAAAACACATCCCTTCTCTCTCATCCCAGCATCTAGTTCAGGATCTGCCACATAAGCATTCTGTGTTTGTGTACTGAGTGCTATCTTCCTAGCCTTTGCTTTAAAATCCCTATGAGGGGGTTGCCTGGGTGTCTCAGTGGGTTAAAGCCTCTGCCTTCGGCTCAGGTCATGATCCCAGGGTCCTGGGCTCAAGCCTCACATCGGGCTCTCTGCTCGGCAGGGAGCCTGCTTCCTCCTCTCTCTGCCTGCCTCTCTGCCTACTTGTGATCTCTGTCTGTCAAATAAATAAATAAAATCTTAAAAAAAAATCCCTATGGGTATAAGCCAAGCTCCTTGGCAGGGATTGAAGGGCTTTCACAATCAGCCAGCTATCTCTTTGACCCAATTATGAGTTATTGAATGTTGGCCCATGTTTCCTTTATCCCCATCACTGGCACGGGACCTGGCACACACAGTCAGCCTCAGTAAAGGCTCAGGGAATGAATGACTAATGAAAAGCAGGATGAGTCCAGGTCATCAGTGCTATCAGCTAGGACTTTTCTTTGTACAGAGGAAGGAGAGAGAGAAGCTTCCTGCTGGGATGGCCCGGAAAGCCTTGAGGAAGAACTTGGGAGATGGTGCCAGGGAGATACACGAGGGACCTTCCTCAGGTCCCGGGGCAGAGAATAGCCTGCAGAGGCTGGTAGGGGCCAGGGGCTGAAAGCTCTAAATAGCAAGGAGAGGACTAAGACTTCCACAGGGGTGTGGGGTGCTCTGCCAGGTGTACACAGGAGAGGGAGGATGAAGACTGAGGCATCAGTGCTGGTCGGGGAGAAGGTGGGGAGCTGAGACCTGGGGGTGGAGATCCTAGGCATCAGGAGAGGAAACCTGTGTGAGGAGAGAAGAGGCCCTGCCATGGAGGAGTTTGATGGGGGAGGGGACCCCCTCCCGTGTGTGGGGAGGGAGACAGGACCTTCTATGGGAAGGGGTGTGAAGGATAGGGTCTAGTTGTAGGAAGGTGAGCTTGTTGAGGGTAGTGATGACAGGAGAGGACCCACCTGCTGTGGAAGGAAGGATCCTGGCGGTGGGAACGTGAGGTTTGTTATGGGAGGGGTCGTTGTGGAGAAAGGGAACCCTGTCCTCTGGGGACTTGGGGGACCACTGCTGAGGTGAGGGCCTTGCCCTGAACCAAACTGAGGGAGCCCATGTCCCCCAGGCCCTGCCATGGGGAAGACCAACAGCAAGCTGGCCCCAGAGGTGCTGGAGGACCTGGTTCAGAACACCGAGTTCAGCGAACAGGAGCTGAAGCAGTGGTACAAGGGCTTCCTGAAGGACTGCCCCAGCGGCATCCTCAACCTGGAGGAATTCCAGCAGCTGTACATCAAGGTGGGCGGGCAGGGCGGCCGGGGGCGGGGCCAGGGAACCCCAGGGGACGGGCCGGGCGGGTGTTGGCGGGGCCAGGCCATCTAGGGGGCTAGCCGGACGGCCAGGGGCGGGGCCACGCAATCGCAGAGACGGGCAGAGACCAGGAGGCTGTGGCTTCGCCCCAACGCCCGGTTCACCCCTCAGTTCTTTCCCTACGGCGACGCCTCCAAGTTTGCGCAGCACGCTTTCCGCACCTTCGACAAGAACGGCGACGGCACCATCGACTTCCGGGAGTTCATCTGTGCCCTTTCGGTCACCTCTCGCGGCAGCTTCGAGCAGAAACTCAACTGGGCCTTTGAGATGTACGACCTAGACGGCGACGGGCGCATCACGCGCCTGGAGATGCTGGAGATCATCGAGGTGCGCGGGGGTGGATGCGGGAGGCCAGGTTGTGTGCTGGGGTGATGCCTCTCCTATCTTCGTGGCGGGTCCTCTCCAGCCCTCCCCAGGCACCCTACTGTCGGGCCTCAGGAGTGTCCTGCCTGTACTCCACCTGTCCCCGCCTCCCACCTGCCAGGACCCAGTGGCTAACTAGCATTGGTTGGGTGCGCAGTGTAGGACAAGCCTTGTGCTAAGTGCTTTACCCAGCAACCCTATGGAGTAGGTACTGACAGAAATCCCATTTTACATAGGAGGAAACGTAGCAAGTAATGGTTCTTGAGTCAAATCCAAGGACTCTGACTCCAGAGCCCAAGTTTCTAATTCATTATCTTTTCAACAAATAATGTATTGAGTGCCTACCGTGTGCCAGGCAAAGTTCGTTTTATTAGGACACTCATTCTATAGTGAGAAGATTTTATTTTATTTTTTAAAAAAGATTTTATTTATTAGAGAGAGAGAGAGAGAGCCAGAGAGAGCACAAGCAGGGAGGAGAGGGAGAAGCAGACGCCCCTGCTGAGCAGGGAGCCTGATGCAGGGCTCCATCCCAGGACCCTGGGACCACACATGAGCCAAAAGCAGTCACCCAACCGACTAAGCCACCCAGGCACCCCAAAACAGTGAGAAGGTTTTAAAACAAGAAAACAACCCATGCTATGTCAAGCAGTAAGTGTTACAAAGAAGATATGGGAAGCTGAGTAAGGAGAGTGAGAGCAATGGAGAAGTCTATGGGGTGAAATGTGAGCATCAACCTGAATAAGGTGAGGGAGATAATCATGTAAATACCTGGGGGAACAGTGTTCTATGCAGAGGGAACAGTAAATGCAAAGACACTGAGGTGAGATTATGTTTGCAGTGTTCAAGGAGTAGCCAGGAGGCGAGAGTGGTACAAGAGAAGTGAGTGAGGGGAGAGTGGTAGGAAGCGGTCAGGTAGCCAGCCAGGAACCCAATCACTTAGCATCTCACAGTCTGTCATAGAGATTTGACTTTATTCTGAGTGAAATGGGAAGCCATTTACAGTGCTCTGTTCTCTGTGTGGAGAACAGACTAAGGGCGCAGGAAGGCAGAAGCAAGGAGACCAGTTAGGATGCGTCCACAGCAGGCCAGTCAGGAGCTGATGGAAACAGCAACTCTGGGGGAGCAGCAGAAGTGGTTGGATACAGGACCTGTTGCAAAATTTGAGCTGACTAGAGTTGCTGAAAGATTGGACATGAGGGAGAGTCAAGAATGGCATCAGGGGAGCGCCTGGGGGACTCAGTGGGTTAAAGCCTCTGCCTTCGGCTCAGGTCATGATCCCAGGGTCCTGGGATCGAGCCCCGAATCGGGCTCTCTGCTCAGCAGGGAGCCTGCTTCCCCCTCCCTCTCTCTGCCTGCCTCTCTGCCTACTCGTGATCTCTGTCTGTCAAATAAATAAATAAAATCTTAAAAAAAAAAAAAAAAGAATGGGTTTTTGGTCTGAACCAGAACAATGAATTTGCTATTTACTGAGACTCGGAATGCTGGGGGAAGAGCAGGCTGGAGGTAAAGAGTTGGGTTGTAGACATGTGTGGTATGAGCTACCATTAAATATTCAGTCTTAATGACCATACATCACCTTCCAGTATCCTTGCCATCTCCTATGTTCTCCCTGCCCATCCCTAACCCCCTTCATTCACCCCTGATCATTCCTGCCCACTATGAGTGTTCACAATTCCCCCCTACCCCCACCCCCACCAGGCTATCTACAAGATGGTGGGCACTGTGATCATGATGCGCATGAACCAGGATGGGCTCACACCCCAGCAGCGTGTGGACAAGATCTTCAAGAAGATGGACCAGGATAAGGACGACCAGATCACACTGGAGGAGTTCAAGGAGGCGGCCAAGAGTGACCCGTCCATTGTGCTGCTGCTGCAGTGTGACATGCAGAAGTAGAGGCTGGTGAGGGGCAGGGCCCCTGGCCAGGAGGGGCATGGCCACCTCCCAACCTGATGACCTCTCAGGGGGAGGGGTACTCTAGCCTCACTCTCTGGCCCACCCACCCCTCTGCCCAAGCCCTTGCTCCCCTCAGTTGAGATCCTTGAAGGACCACCTCACCCTGGAAAAGAGACAGATCCTCAGGTATTCTGTGGTCTAGCCCCACCCCGTCTTGGCCCAGAACCAGCATCCTCTGGGCATAGGGAGATGGCTTTTGCCCCAAAAGGCAGGATCGAGGAAGGGGGGCTGCAGGTCTTCTTTGAAATTCTGTTCTTCCTGGGATTATGCTTTATAAGAGGTGATCTCACAGATCCCAGTTAAAGGGCCAAAGTGGGTCTGTCCTTTGCTGAGGACCTAAATTCCTTGAAGGTGGTCTCTGCCCTGCCCCCTTGACTCTACCTGGCCCCTCCGGCCCCAGCCTGTGGAGCGTTTTTTCAGTCCTTTCTTCACCTAACGTTTATTGAGCACCCGTTCAATGCCAGGCATCTCTGGGTGCTAAGGTTATGGTAGTTTACAAGACACATTCTGTGCCCTCTGGAAGCTCATAAGGGAAGACAGGCAAATGTCCAGTGGTTAGAGTCTCAGATGGGAGCATGGCACACAGCTGAGCAGCGGGCGTGCTGAGGCCAGTTAGTTTGAAAGGAACCATTAAATCCTTCAGCTCACCTCCACCCGGAGCTGCAGAGGGATGAAATGAAAGGTATTCGGGAGTCTAGGAACAGTTGTGAGTGGAAGGTTTAAGAAACACTGATATTTGTGTAATACTTATTTTTTTAGTACCCTTTAAAAGAGCTAAAGTCATTAGTTTAGTATATTAAAACATACTTTATATTACTTGGTTTCTTGTAAAATGATTAAATGAATATAGAAAATGCTAATTTGGGGGGTGGTGGGGAGGGAGAGCTGAGAAAAAATGAAGGAAAATACCAGCAAACTTACCAAATAACACCTCTTATCAGACTAAGTCCTGAGGCGTCACCATCAGCAGCTTCTGCTGCTTCCTTTTTAATGACCTTTTTCAACTCAGTGGGCAGCTCTCTCATCATGCACTTGCTCTGGCTGGATGCCGACTGCGGAAACAGAAAAAAACAAGGTTTGCTGAGAGTGAGACAAGTGTATCTTCCACATCTTGGTAGTTCCTTTCTGGATTTGGTCTTGTTTCAGGGATGGGCTTGTTCTTTCTGCCACCGAAGCAGAAGGAGCTAGAAAAAGAGAACTACCCAGCCACTGTTTAGGTTGCCAGACTGCATTTATGGACCAAATGCCTCGAGTGCTGGGGACGTGCTCCATTTGCAAGGCTCTTTCTCACCCCAAATCCTCACTGTGCCAGGTAAATTCATCATCTCCCAGGTGTACTGGCTTTCTGCTTTTCTGATTTTGGGTCAGTGAGCTCTACAGCTGCATGCTTTGGCTGCCAGAAAACTAATCTTGTTTCTTCAAGCCTTTCACTTTATTTTCTCCTGTACTTGTGATCAGAAATTAGCTTTGATGTGCAGTGGCAGATTTCCTCTTGAGCTGCTGGTGAAAACAGTCTTGTACACAGGTGCTGTCAGCCCAGGGTAGGAGCAGGGAATGATTGCTGAGTCAGCGGGGTGGGACTGTATCTCTGGGAAAGAGGAAAGGCATGCCTCTTCTGAGGGCTCACCTGTCCTCCCTCTCTGCAAGTGGAAGCTCTTGGGGCTGCTGACCTTTGGCCCCAAGCTCTATTGTCTATTGGACCTTCCTTCTTGCTGCCCTTGAAGGTAGCAAGGCCACTTAGTTGCCACTCTCTTTCTGTCTTATGCCTATGACCAGCCATGTGGTGAGGCTGGGAATTTACATCCTCAGGCAGGAACCAGCAGGTTTTTATCCAGTAATGCCTCAAGAAATGTTCCATTGCTCTGAGGAGCGGGTCATTAGGCGTATCTTGTGCTACTGGTCAGCACCACGGATACAGATACTCAACAGCTTGGCTGAGCTGAGACTTCCAGACTTTTTACCAGGTGGGGTTCCCATCCCCCAAACGTTGAATCTAACCTGACTTACAATTGCACAGAACTTCACGGCTTTCAGAAGCTTGCTTGATCTACTCAATCACATTGTATCCTCTGGCCTGGGGAAATAGAGATTTTCATTCCCATTGTCCAGACTTGGGAAGTGAGGCACAGAGAGGGGGGCTCTCCTTGTACAAGGAGGGTGGCACAGGCCAAGACTTGAACCCAAGGCTTTAAGAGGGTTTCTTCCTTCAGAGTCTCTCCCTCCTCCTCATCTCTCTGACTCCGAGTCATACCAAGTTGACTGTGGGGCAAACTAAGTTAGTTTTGGTCTTTGACAAGCTTCCTGCTAAGAAGTTTCTGAGGCGGTGGTCTTCCAAAAAGAAATAGGATCTTGGTTGAACTCCTGACATTTCCAAGCATCTTGTTGTCTGCTTCTGGGTAGCTCTGCCAACAGGTCAATGCTATCCTGGGTGCCTCTGACTCAGCACCCTGGAAGCATCTTGCTCTATCTTTACCACCATTTTCCTCCCTGAGAGAACTCTTTTTGTTTTTCTCCAGCGGGTGGGCAAGTCCTATCTGTGAGAGCATGTTTGATCATTCCAAGATTTGGACATATCCCATGGGCGATATTTGCCAGTTAGGCCAAAGATTCACACCCAGCGGTGTGAACACATAAAGCCAGGCTGGGAACTGAGACCACCATCTTGTTGATGAGAGGAGACACAGGCAGGCCAGACCTTGCTCCCACATGCTCCTGGATGTCCCAGGGACTGTGTGCTCAGGGGCTCCTGTGGTAGAGCACTGGCCCTCCCTTGAGAAGAGAGGCAGGCCGCTGATCTCTGTGCCAGCTCTGAGGGACTTGCCATAGAGCACACGGTAAGGAGACATTGAATTATGACTGACAGAGACACAAAAATATACAGACAGTGAAAATAATTATATATTCAAACTCTCCTTTTGAAATTTTATATCTTCTTGCAGCAAGTCTGAATTAGTCTGAATTGAAAGGTTCTAGAATCTACCTCCTAACTGCATTCTGTCCTTCATCCTTTTGGACTAACTGATGAGCTGCTTATTTCTTATCTCTAAAAACCATCAGCAAGGTCCTCTTCAGATGGCTGCTCTGGTCCTTTGGCTGTAGTCAGGGTTCTATAACTTACCTTTAAATCAAAAATTAAGAAAAAGGAAGCCCATAAGCAAAGGCACTTAATCTTTTACCAACAGTTTCTGGAGGTAGAAGTTCATCCTGCTGCAGAGAGAGAATGAGAGAAGGAGGCAAGGAAAAAGAATAAGAGAACAAGCTGGGGTTTCTACACAGGGTAGTAAGCTGACACTGTAGATATTTTTACACAAAAATTTACTAAAGCAACAATTTTCCTGAAGATCTGCCCTGGGTGAGGTTTTGTTCTGACTTTAGAGATCACTGTGGAAGAAAGAATATAGTTCTTATGTATTTTATTTATCGTTTTTGAAAAAAAAAAATCCTTCAAATCCTGTAATTGCGAAAAAGTCTCAGAAAAATATGGAATTTTCTTTCTGAAAAATTTCAAGGTTTTTCTTTTACCTTTGCCAGAAGGTGGGGCAGAATTGGGCCTCCCAGGGCATACGGCCCTTCCTGCTTGGTGGAGGCTGTGGGGTTGTGGAGGCCTGGGTGGGGGGGAGCTGGGTGCCAGAGGGGGGGCGTCCCAACTCATTCTCTAGTGTGGCCCCTGTCCCTTCCACATGTGCTGCTCCTGGCTGTGACTGCAGTGACTGTCTTCACTGTTCAACCCTGTGCTGTGTGGTGTGTTTGTCACTGACCGTGAATAAAGGTGTGACCATGCTGAGGGCTCTTGCTCTTCCGTAAGCTGAGGTAGAGCTAGGGTACAAGACGGGGAGCAGAGGCCTGGAGGGAGCTCAACAGTGGGGGTGCCTCAGGAACCTCCTTGGGGCTGAGGGCCTTGTTCTAGCAAGGACTCTGGTTATGTGGAACAGAGACCCACTCGAGCTAGTTCAGAGAAAGGGGTGAGCAGATTACAAGGGGCCCTGAAGAGGGAGAATCAAGAATGGCTGGGCCTTAGAAGGACTAGAACCGACAATAGGGCCTCACCCTTCTCCTTTCTGGGCCTCTCAGGCTCTCCTCCCCTCGGCAATATTTGCATCTGTGTTCTTTTCCTCGGTTTCTCTTCGGACTTCCTTGGTTTCCCTGCAAAAGTGGCTGCATCCCCAACCCTGTATCAAGACTTCCCAGCGGACAAGTCCCCGCTGCTCCAGTTAGTTCCAGTTCTCAAGCAAAAAAATCTGACTGGTTGAGCTTGGCTTATGGTGGGAGCCCTTGGTCCATTCATCAATGACCATACCAGGTGCTGATACGTGGGCCTATGGGCAGAGCAGTTTCCCCAGAAGGGAGCCAATGGCAGACAGCATTGGACATAGTTTCTCCCTCCGTCCAGTGGAAGGCGTCATAGAGCCCCAGGGAGTGAATAGCGGGGAGTGGGGAGAAAGGCCAAGAGCCAGGATTACAATTAATTAAGCTATATGGTGCCCTTTGTGCAAATTAGGAAAAGACACCCCTTCTGGGTGTAAACAGCCTCATAAGTACACAGTTGGGCCAGTGGGTGGCACCTTTGGCCTAATGAAAAAGTATACCCCTTCTTCTGAATAAACACAGCCTTGTCATGCCATAGTGCATGGCTTGGCAAGTGAAGCAGATCTTGAATTTCAGTCCCACCTGCCCTGCTGGTGGAGGGTGCAGTGCGTAACCTGTTCCGCCGTCCCCAAGGAGACCAGCCCAGGCCCTGAGACCTCCTGGAACAGAGTTAGTGTTGACGTGTTTTTCTTAGGATACTAACTCCCACCCCCACCCAACCCAGTGGCCAGAGAGGCACTGCTTGTTGCAGGGAGCTGGGGGCAGTGGCAGCTGGAGGTGACTGCTTACTCCTGAAACACTCAATTGCATTAACAAGGATTTTCTCAAGGGCACTTGGAGGGGGCCAGCTTCCTTGGCAGGAAGCAATTAGGACAGAGGAAGGAGGCTGACCTGCCCTCAGGGCAGCCATAAACCTCCGGAGGTGACTCAAGAGCCTGAGAACTTGGGGTTGCTATTCCCAGCTGAAGCCTTACTGGGGGAATCAGGAGGCTTGTTCCCTACCTACTTGGGGTGCACAGGTCCAGGTACAGGGTTACATCCTGAAAAGTACCCTCCTGGCCTTCAGCACCTCCGACACAGGTTGGTCTGCCTCCTGCTTTCAGGCTTGTCCTCCATGCCATCCAGGTGTCCCCAAGGAATCAGAGTGATCTTCCTGAAGTGCAAGTCTGACAGTGTCAACTCTCCGAAATCTCCCCTTTTCCCTCAGTGTGATAAGCTTCCTAAGAGTCCCTTAAGGTGGGGCCTTAAGGCCTGGGTGACTCAGTTGGTTAAGCATCTGCCTTGGGCTCAGGTCATGATCCCAGGGTCCTCGGATTGAGCCCCTGCTCAGTGGGGAGTCTGCTTCTCGCTCTCCCTTTCCCCTGCTCATCCTTTTTCTCTCTTGAATAAATAAATAAAATCTTAAAAAGAGAGAGAGAGAGAGAGTCCCTCAAGGTCCTACAGGATCTGCTTGCCACCTGTTGACCTCCAAAGCCTTTTCCTCCCCTACCTCCCCAACCTCCCCATCCTTTACCCTGCACTTGGCCTCCCCATACTGCCCTCCATTTCCCTAAGACATCTCTCATGCTTCTGTGCTGGTGTGCAAGCCTTCGCCTCTCCCTGGGCCCCCATTCCCTATCTCAATGATGTCCTTCTCTGCGAAGCCCTCCTAAAGCTCAAACAATGACCCCTCTTTTGAACACAGTCCATGATAGCTACCAAACAGTTTCCCATGGGATTGCCTGTCAGCTCCAGTTTCCAGTTTAAAGAAACTGGAAGCCAAGTCTCCAGTTTGGGGGGGCGGGGAAAGGCAAGAAAATAAAGGCTCAGGGAATGGCAAGACTACAACTTGAACTCGGGTCTTCTAACATCAAGCCTACTGCTTATTGTGCTTTCTGTGTGGGGGAAGGGGGGGCAGAGAAGGGTGAAGGGAGCCTTCATGGAGTAGGTGGCTTCTGCCCCAGGTCCTGCTAAAGACCAGCCAACAGGGCCAGGCATGCTGGGGCAGGTCTGGCCAGATGAGCAGTTCAGGTGCTGGGATCCTGGAGCCATGTGCAGAGGGGTGTGTTCCCGGCTTATCCACCTGCAGAAGAGCTGAACCCGAGGTTCAGGTTCAGCTGAACCTTGAGGTGCTGGCCCAAGTTCAGCAATGCAGAGCCAGGGAATCCCTGCACCAAACCCGTGGTCAGAGGTGGCAGAGAAGACAGAGGCAATGGCCAGAAGCCTAAGCTAGTGGAAAGAACAGTCTAGGATTGAGTTAGAACCTTTCCAAAGAGGGATGTAGGGAGAATTCTTAAAGGAACTGAACCCAGAGTCAGACAGGATCCTTAGACAGAGGCTTAGTCATGTCCATCTAGATTGGTTGAGATTGTTGGTTTCAAGGGAACAAAACCCAATTCAAACAAGCTCAAGAAAAAAGGGAGGCTTATTGGCTCCTGTAATTGGGAATTTGGGCACTGCTGGGGCCAGAGGCTCAGTGTTACATCCTCTCTCCCTCTCCACTTCTGCTTCTCTACCTCTGTGACCTCGCTGTCTGCTCTGGATGGGCTTCTCCCACGTTCTTTCACCTGCCGCAGGGAAAGATGGGTTCCCAGCTCACGTTGCCCCAAATTAATAACCCCAGAGAAGAGCCAAATCTCCCAGCAACCCTAAATAAAAGTACAGGCGAGTGGCTCAGCTGGGGTCCCAGGCTCTTTCCTTGTTCAACTGCTATGTCCAGGAAAATAATGTTTCCGATTGGTCAGGTCTGGTTCACATGCTTACTCCTGTGACTGGGGAGGCCAGTCTCCTTAACTACAACTACCCTTGAACAATGCAGGGTTTAGAGGCACTGACCACCCCCTACCACCGAACATTCAAAAAACACACGTATACATCTGGACTCCCCCCAAACTTCATTCTTACAGTCTACAGTTGATGGAAAGCATTACTGAGAACTAGTTGATGAACACAGATTTTGTATGTTATATGCATTATATGCTGCATTCTTACAGTAAAGTAAGCCAGAGAAAGGAAACTGTTTTAAGAAAACCATAAAGAAGATAAAATACATTTATGGTACTATATGTATATTTACTGAATAATTTATTTCAATGTATTTATTGAAAAAGTCTGCATTTAAGTGGACTCACGCACTTCAAACCCATCTTTTTCCAAAGGATACCTGTAGGAGAAGTGGGTGGGAAGGGTTGCTAGTCAGACAAAACCAGTAGCTACCGACTTTGGTGGGGGGGGCATTAGTTGAAGTGATGTGGAGAATCTCACAGGGCTTTAGTGATGAACATTATTCCCCAGCCTCAGCTGGAGACTTGGGAAGCTATCTGGACCAGAGGCCTTCCAAGGCAGCATGGTCTCTCTTTCAGGGGATCGCTGCTGCCCTCTGCACAGCTTTTTCCATCTTTCTCAGCTGATTGGCTCATTCTGCTTATAGAGTTTTTGCCCCCTCTTATCCTCATGTTGCACATGGCTGCAGCCTGCTGAGGCTCATCCAGATCTCTGTCCAAGTCACACTGCCAAAGGGTAGGCAGACTGGAGAGGGTTTGGGGCCATCTATGGAAACTATCAAGTCTGGAGAAGGGCAATTCTAAACATACTTACCCCAATTCCAAATTTTCTTATTATTTTCCCCTTCCTCCCACACAAGCTTTCGTTGGTTCTCCCCAGGACATGGAGGAGGCTGGGCATATCTTTCCATTCTGTACCCCTTTCCAGCCAGATGCCTTCCAGGCTAAGCCAGTATGTTCTCCTGCTGCTCCCACCCATCTGTGCAGACTTCTAGGCTCACACAGAGATGCCCCATTGTCTGCTTCCTGACGTGTACTCCGGGACAGGTGGCATTAGTGGCTGCACCCCGGGCTCTGCACCAAGAGGGGACAGTGCCCTGGAACTCCAGGATGGTGGTTCAATAGTCTTTGGTACCAAGCTCCTTTTCTACCCTCCCTCTCTTGGCCATTTCATAACCACCTGGAGTTCTGCAGGTGGACCCTGTGAGCGTGAGCCCCCTACTGGCCGTCAAGGGGCCAGCAAGAACCTGGGTTCAGAGTCCCTGGGTGTCTTCCTGGTGTGGGTCCCCACCCAGGCTGTGGGAACCTGGTTTCGCCACCGACTTTAAAGTTCCTTCCGCCTTGGAGGGGAATAGCTGCCCATCCGGGCCGTCTATTGTGCACCCGGCTAGGAGCAGAGTCCAGCTCAAGGACGGAGCTGTCCATCCACAGCCACCTCTCCCTCCGCAGACCGGACGAAGGTCTGCCAATCGGATTCCCAGGGTCCTGGCACCAGAGGGGAAAGCGGCCGCCGGCTAGCTTTTGGCGGGGGAGGCTAGCTTTTCATTTTTTCCTTTGAGGATTGCCATCCTGGGGAAAAAAGTTGTCAGGCCTCTCCTCTCTCGGCGCCCTTGAGCACCAGCGAGAACACGATCCCCGAAATCCCGAATCCGGGGCAGCCCGCAAGCCCAGCTTCAGGGCCCGTGCTCCTGGGAGCCCGAAAGGCCAAACCCTCCCCAGTCACCACCCCCCACCCCCACATTCACTTGGGGAC
>PISX010022034.1:0-32387 GCA_004024625.1 Mellivora capensis
AACAGAATAGAGAGCCCAGAAATAGACCCTCAACTCTATGGTCAACTAATCTTCGATAAAGCAGGAAAGAATGTCCAATGGAAAAAAGACAGCCTCTTCAATAAATGGTGTTGGGAAAATTGGACAGCCACTTGCAGAAAAATGAAATTGGACCATTTCCTTACACCACACATGAAAATGGACTCAAAGTGGATGAAGGACCTCAATGTAAGAAAGGAATCCATCAAAATCCTTGAGGAGAACACAGGCCGCAACCTCTTCGACCTCAGCCGCAGCAACATCTTCCTAGGAACATCGCCAAAGGCAAGGGGAACAAGGGCAAAAATGAACTATTGGTATTTCATCAAGATCAAAAACTTTTGCACAGCAAAGGAAACAGTTAACAAAACCAAAAGACAACTGACAGAATGGGAGAAGATATTTGCAAACGACATATCAGATAAAGGACTAGGGCCCAAAATCTATAAAGAACTTATCAAACTCAACACCCAAAGAACAAATAATCCAATCAAGAAATGGGCAGAGGACATGAACAGACATTTCTGCAAAGAAGACATCCAGATGGCCAACAGACACATGAAAAAGTGCTCCACATCACTCGGCATCAGGGAAATACAAACCAAAACCACAGTGAGATATCACCTCACACCAGTCAGAATGGCTAAAATGAACAAGTCAGGAAATGACAGATGCTGGTGAGGATGTGGAGAAAGGGGAACCCTCCTACACTGCTGGTGGGAATGCAAGCTGGTGCAACCACTCTGGAAAACAGCATGGAGATTCCTCAAAAAGCTGAAAATAGAACTACCCTATGACCCAGCAATTGCACTACTGGGTATTTACCCTAAAGATACAAACATAGTGATCCGAAGGGGCACGTGCACCCGAATGTTTATAGCAGCAATGTCTACAATAGCCAAACTATGGAAAGAACCTAGATGTCCATCAGTAGATGAATGGTTAAAGAAGATGTGGTATATATACACAATGGAATACTATGCAGCCATCAAAAGAAATGAAATTTTGCCATTTGCAATGACATGGATGGAACTAGAGGGTATCATGCTTAGTGAAATAACTCAATTGGAGAAAGACAACTATCATATGATCCCCCTAATATGAGGAAGTGGAGATGCAACATGGGGGGTTGGGCGGGTAGGAAAAGAAGAAAAGAAACAAGATGGGATCAGGAGGGAGACAAACCATAAGTGACTCTTAATCTCACAAAACAAACTGAGGGTTGCTGGGAGGAGGGGGGGAGGGAGAGGGATATGGGGTAATGGACATTGGGCAGGGTATGTGCTATGGTGAGTGCTGTGAAGTGTGTAAACCTGGCGATTCACAGACATGTACCCCTGGGGATAAAAATACATTATACGTTTATAAAAAATAAAAAATTTTAAAAATCAAAAACAAAAAATAAAATAAAATACTTAAAGAACCATTCAGTTGGGCGCACTCAGTGGATGTTCAAAAGTATTTGTGAATAATTGACTGATGGAACATAAAACAAAATAAAAAGAGATATTTCAAAGAGCTTGCCATCAGAAAGGTTAAGCTATGCATACACCAGCTCCACAGACCTATATTATGACAAAACCTTAATGAGATGACTATGGAAGGAGAGAGGTGTTTTAGGCATTAGTCTATTCCAATGAAGAATGAAGAATGGAGGGCATGGTGGATCTATTAATTAAGACAAGAAAACAGAGGGGCACCTGGGTGGCTCACTTGTTGAGGGTCCAACCCTTAAGTTCAGCTAAGGTCATGATCACATGGTCGTAAGATCGAGCCCTGCATCGGGCTCCATGCTCAGCAGGGAGTCTGCTTAAGATGTTCTCTCTCTCCCTCTCCCACCCCTTCCACCCTTCCTTTTTAAAAAAAAAAAAAAAGGAAAACAAATACAACAGGGAGCCTTGACCCAGTAGCTAGAACCCAGAAGTGGAATTCAAATGGAGACAGTAAATTAAAATGCCCATGCACAAAGAAGCACAATGTCAAGAGCCAAATGGAAAGAGTGGTGCCCTTTTCACTGTGTCCAGCATAACCAGCAAAAATCCAGCACACTGACCTGCTTCATTCCCTACAAGGACTCCTTGCTCACAAGCCACACCAAATGTGTATGGTTTGCAATGGCACCGACATCGGGTTCCCTCAACGGTGGGAATTCCACCATTTTGACAAGGTCGGCAATGGCAGGGGTCAAATTCATCCAGATATTCCTCAAGAGCTCTCTTCAGGTATAGTCTTTTCACGGAGGCACAGGGTACTTCCTTTACCAGCTCATACAAAGGTGTCAGCTAAACAGATAAAGACATCATGGTCAATAATCGGGTTTTTAGGCAAGGATATTTTTCTTCTGGCATTCAGGCTCAATCCCCATTAAAAGAAAATGAAAAGCCACTCATGTTAATTCCAATTATTTCTTCTCCAAATAAAAAGAAAACACTTCACTTTCTTTGTAAGGCAGAAAGAAAAATAGGAGTGAATAGAGAAGGAGTATTTTTTATATCCTGCATAAAATTTTTCAAAATCAACAGGACATTCATTTTCTAGTTATTGAAAGATTATTTTGCAGGCAGTACATTTCCACCCTTGCAGAGGACAGAAGAAAAGGAAATACTATTAAATTACAGTGAAGAAGCAAGTGCAAATAAATTTACAATTAAATACCCTGACTCTAAGAGACTTACCATGTCTCTTAATGGAGACCTTGACTATTCTTCCCTGAAGAAGTTTAAAACAGATAGACAAGGCAACCCTTAAAGGTCCCCTTCCTCTTCGGGAGCATTGCACTCTATCATTCAGTAAAATTTACTATCTCTCAATAAACCTTGCTTTGCTGCACCCCCAAAACTAAAATAAAAATAATAAAACAGACAGACATTGTTCTGTGCTAAGTATGTCTAAAGAAACACAACTTGGAGACCATACATATGCTGGCTAAGCTTTAACAATCTGCTCTCCTAAGAACAAAAATGCTCTGATTTATAGCATTTGCCAGTTTCTGCAGTATAAGAACTCTTGCCATGGCCAGTCTCACATTGCCATTGGGATGCCAATGACCGTGGAGTTGGGAAGATACATGTACCACTGGCTCTTGTGAAGGTCCGTCCAAGCTTTCTGCAGCACATCCCTGCAAGTGTGAGGATAATGACAGAATAACTCAAAGACTCAGCCACATCTCCTTCCATCTCTGCCCAAGCTCTCTTACACTGCATTATGGCAGAACGGACTGCATGGCATTGCGTGGAAATACACCTATAGTAAATTAACACAGCTACCTATGATAGTTACAGTCCATCGTGGAGAAGAGCAGAGTTGAGAATGGGAAGGAATGTCTGTTTCTCCTTAATCAACAATTTCTAATTTTTCAAGATTTGTTCTTGGGCACCGGCATTGAAAATAGGTCATTGTTAATATTGATGGTGGCACTTTAGGGTAAGACCTCCCGGGAAAACCACCCTCCTCCTTTCACCCTTGTTCAGAGGCAAGTGGGTACGTGTGGTCTTGGGAAGGTACTCAAGGAGCTATTGTGATTTGGGGGTTTATAAAATGTATCTAAGTCAAGTTTCACCTAGGACATTGCTTGACTGCCATGACAGAGAACAGATCAGAGAATCAGTTCTGCTACAGCATGTTTTGAAAATGTGACTTTGTTCCATTTGAGACAGATATCTTGGGGTACACTCTAAGCCTATCATATATTTTTGTGTATTCTTACATACAATTTCATCCACAAGAAAAACCAGGAGGTGAACTCAGAAAAGTGGACACAAAAATGGAACACAACCCAAGATAGCAATGCACAAAATAGGCACACACAAGCACAGGCATCAGACCTCCATCCCGGTCACTGCCTGTACTAAGCTCCATCCATCCACCTCTGGTGCTACCGCGGTCTGTCATCTGACCCCTCCCCTTCCAACGCTTCACAGTTAATCCAGGGCTCCAATCCTCCCGTCACCCAACCAGCTTCAAGTCTTTCTTTAGGGATTGTGTCACCACAAGGTAGTAAATGCATTCCTTAACAATTTAACACCTGCAAAACTGTGCTATTGTTTTTACTGATGTCTTCCTTTCTTTCCTTCTTTCCTTCTTTATTTTCCTTCCTTCCTTCTGTTCTTTCTTCTTTCTTTCTTTCTTTCTTTCTTTCTTTCTTCCTTCCTTCCTTCCTTCCTTCCTTCCTTTCTTCCTTTTAATGAGTATCACAAATCAAGTTTTTTAGTTTTGTGTCCTTAACCCCATTTTCCCCATAAGCCAAGGGGTCTTCACTGTGCTCTTCTGCCTAGCTCTCCAGTTTTTAAAAGCACATATGTTGCCTTATCAAAGAACTGAAGGCATCAATAAAACATCCTAAAATTGTGGCAGCCGAATTTGTTCTAACTTAATGGACATGTCTCCAAGAGCCTACATGCCACGGCCAGAGGAAGAAAGGTAATCTGATGGGACAGTAGACAAGCCTAAATGCTTTCCTCATGCAAGAATCTATAATTCTTCTGAATTAGAGACCAAAGAAAACATAATCAAATTTAGGTCAAAAGCTTAATATGCAAATTTTGTTATAATTTCTCTTGGGATTTATAAGATATTTAACCTTTACAATTGAAATATGGACATACAAGATAATGAAGCTTCTGTTTCTTATTATTATGTATGCATTCATTTTACTATACAAAACATAACTGGGATACAGAAAATGCTAATTACAGCTGCCTCTGTTTAACCACCTTGATTTAATCTCATTTTCCCAATGCGAAGAAACATGCCTGCTTTGTGCTGCTTTCAACAGAGCAGGACATACCTTTTGTTTTATGACTTGGGGAAGACCAGTCACAGATTCCGCCCAGGAAGAATATCGCTCTTTGTTTCCAGCAGGATTGTCCAGATCCAGGAAACTGAGGCCAGCCACAAAACCTGAACCTCCCCCCCTGACAAACGGGTCCCCTTTCAGCACATTGCTCTGAGTTCCTGTGCAAGGAGAAATCCAAAAAAATCAGTCAGGATGCACAAATGAAACAAAAAGGAGAATATAAAAATGAAAACTCTATCAAGAACTAAAACACAACCCATCCAACTTTATGACATTCTTGGAAAGAAAGAACTATGGAGACAGTAAAAAAAAAAATCAGTGATTGTCAGCAGTGATGCGTGGGAAGAATAAATAGGTGAAGCATGGAGGGTTTTTAGAGCAGTGAAATTTCTCTGTGTGATATGACTCGGTGGATAAGCAGCATTAAACATCCATCCACACCCATTGAATGTACAACACCAAGGCTGAATGCTAACATAAGCTATGGACTGCAGGAGATTACAAGAACAAATGTTCCACTGTGGTGGGGAATGCTGATGGTGGGGAGGCCTTAGTTTCTGACTGAAGTAAATGGAAACTCTCTGTCCTTTTTGCTCAATTGTGCTGTAAACCTAAAACTACTCTAAAGAAAAAAATGTCTATTAAAAGAAAAAAGAAGGGGCGCCTGGCTGGCTCAGTCGGTGGAGCATCCAACTCTTGGTTTTAGCTGAGATCACAATCTCAGCATTGTGGGGTCAACCCCTTCATCAGACTCTGTGTTCAGCGTGGAGTCAGCTTGGGATTCTCTCACTCTCTCTGCCCCTCCCCCTGCTTGCACACACAGGAGCACACATGCTGGTTCTCTCTCTCTCTTAAAAAAATAAACAAAATCTTTTAAAAATAAAATAAAAATTTCTTATGGAAGCATCATGAAATTTACTTCCAAATGGTTCAAATAAGATTATAAATATTTTGAATATATAATATTTATATATTGTTAAATAATCCACATTATAAATATTATATGTACGTTATATACAGCCAAATGTCATAATTATCGCTACATAGAGGAGGTGGGTATATGGGTATTTATTACTATGTTCTTTATGTATGTTTGAAAGTTTTCATAATAAGATGAAGAGGACTTCATTGCATCTGGAATACTAACAATAAGCAAAAAAAACCTATTCATTAACAGGCATACATTAACACATGAAAAGTATTCTAAGCAGTGAATATTAATTGAATTTTTTTCTGCATTTATGTGCTCTATAATTTCAGGATTATTTTTGTCTCCATTTGTCATTGATTTTTAAACTGGTCATGACTGGATATTCCTACCTTGCAGACCAGATTTGGTTGATTTTCAGTTCACTTCTTTTAACTACATTTTGCAATTTCATAAAATTTTTCAAATTCAAAAACTATACACTTATCAGAAATTAAAGCCTGATGTTTTTAATAAATTACCAAGTACTTTCTCATCTTCATTGTTAGCTCCATTTTTAATATGCCAACAGTTGTCCTTGGAAGGCCACGTCCAGTCCCTGTAGGACCTGACTCAGAACCACCTGGAGTGACTACACATTTCTGGGCTCCAGCATCTATGAGAGGACAGCTGGGAGGAAAGCCCTGGAATCAGCCTTTTAACAAGCATCTTTAGATAATCTCGGTGTATGCTAAAGTTGGAGAAATCACGGCCTTCACAGGCAGACCTTTTTACAAATTAGAGAGTATAAGAAATCAATTTTAATTTTATTTGTAAGCCTGTAGCCTCCCTCTCCACACCTCAGTGAGCTCCCTGCGCCAGCTGGCCCTCTTTCCCTAGAGTCAGCTTGGTGTGACAATGAGGACCCTAGAATGTGAAGCCAAAGGTCCTGCCTTTGAATCTCATGTCTGATGCTTACCAACTGCGATCTTGGGCAACCTTTCTGTGACTCAGTGTCCCTGTCTGTGTAATGGGAATATGAATAATACCTAACTCAGATAGAAAGAATATTTGGGCTAATTTTTGTAAATCACTTAAAATTGTGCCGGGCACATAGTAAATGCTATGTGTTTGTTAAACACAAAATAAAATAAAATCAGTGAGCAACTTCCAGTTGCCTAGCTGATAATGGATGTTTACATCTTCCCAAACCTCCCATTCTTATTTCTATTTCCGGATCACTATGTTTCCATTTCTTTCAAAAACCTCCTTTGTCATGCCAGCTCCATGAAGATAGATATTCTCTTGGGCATGTCACTGCTTGTACCCCAATGCCTTGAACAAATCCCACCATATACCAGAGTCTCCATACACAGTTGATGAATGAAGGAGGTGAATGAGAAAATAAAACTGATTTCACTCCTCTGTCATCCTCCTTTCAGCAGTCATCTACCAACATCCCAAGAATCCCTACTTCCTCGGTAAGAACACTGACACCTGGGTCAATCTTCACCTTTGCCCCAATTTCTGCCATCACCCTGGGAGAATTTAAGCTCTAGTACCACTCAGTCCATTGCTACCACACTAAGAATCCCTTCATTGTAAGGCAAGTAAGTCGTAATCACCAAATTCAATGAAGAGTCTTCAGTCTTTTTCTTACTTAATTTCTCTCTAGAATTTCTCTCTGTTGACCTCTCTTTTTCCTTTATTTTTAATGTCACTTATCTTTTCAGGTTCCTTTTTTCCCCCCTATTTTTCTTGATTTTTTCCTCCTTTTTTTTTTTTTTTAAAGTAGGCTCTATGCCCAATGTAGGGCTCAAACTCAATGACCCTGAAATCAAGAGTCGCATGCTCTACAACTGAGCTGGCCAGGCACCTCTTTTCTGGTTCTTATCCTATCAGATTATCCTTTCTCCATCCCTCTTCTTTCTCTACAGCTTTCTTGGTAATCTTTCATTTAATCACTCTCTGTATTAAATCCTATAACGGCACCCCTTGTTATCAGAATGAAATCCCAATTCCTTACCATGGCATCTAGACACAATCTAAATCAATTTATTTTTCCAGTTCCTATTTCAATCACTTAAAGAATAGCACACCACCTCCTCCACTCCCTGGCCAGCAGCAGCAGGCACCAACACTGAGCATCCATGTCAAAGTGGAACTGATTGTTCTCCTACTGGTGTCCTTTTTCTAGGTTTGATTGCCAACTGTCATTGTAGGGGAGAAAGGTAGTACACATGGAGGACTTATACACAGTGCACAGGAGATACCCAGTGAACTTTTCACTCTGCATGATGTCTCACTGCCATGGCACGTGAAAGAAAGATCAGAGGCAAACATAACCAAATATATAAAAAACATAAAATAGAACACCTGTTAAAATCTCAAAGGCCCTTGGAGGCCAGGAATTAGCCATGAGAAAGAGGGATGGAGATTAAGCTCATAATGCAAATTGCCCCCTTTCTTATTTACCTGAATCTGATTTTAAGGCCTTTTGCAGGGCTTCACATTCACTCGATGATGATGATACAAAGAAAATGTTAAAACTTGAGGAAGTACATCTCTTCATATCTTCTGAATGAAGACCTGAAGGAAAAGTTTTAGAGGTGTTTAATTTCTGCATTTGTTAAAAACTCCTTTTGATATGCAGCCAGGTGTGAGGAAGGAGATAAGAGGTTATGTTCTACTATGGTGGCCATCTACTCAAGAGCTCCAGAAGGATCAAGGGCCAGAAAAAGGGAATATTTGATTTTTGTTATTAAACAAAATAATACATATATGCATATATCTAGGAATGAAGCACCATGTGTCTGAAACTTACTTTCAAATGCCAATTTTGGCTCCTATTAACTTTGACCGGAGAGGGGAGAAGATTGGGATGATTTCTACATGAAACAGTGGAAGGAACAGAAACAAACACCCCAAAGAGTGATATCTTTGCCCATCCACAGTCAGCTGCTCAGGCATGAAGTAAATCAATAAAAGTAGGCATGTAATGGTCCCCTTCCACCTACTGGAAACCCCAAATGCTGTGTTCTGGTTCTACAGTAATTAATTCCCAAAATCTTAGGTCTACTACCTCCGTCTCTCCATTTAGTATCTTTACCATCTCTGGTTTCCAACATTTCCTTCCTCTGGCTCATAACCATACCATGTAACAATTTCTACTCCTTATCAAATGGAGTTTTGCCAAGTGTTTTTTAAGAAGGATAGAAATTAATAAAGTATGGAAATACATTTTTCTCATATAATTTTGCTAACTCTACTATAATAACTTCAATATCTCTTACAGAACAATTGAGGGGGCATATATTATTATAATCAGCAGTTTTGATTATATTTCAATTAGAACTTTCAGAAAGAACAGAAACTGCTCAAGAGTAAAATTTTTACTCAAAATAGTACTTTGACCAACTTGGAAGTTCTTTAAAAGTTCTTGCCATTTCTGGGATGCCTGGGTGGCTCAGTTGGTTAAGCGGCTGCCTTCGGCTCAGGTCATGGTCCCAGCGTCCTGGGATCGAGTCCCACATCGGGCTCCTTGCTCGGCAGGAAGCCTGCTTCTCCCTCTGCCTCTGCCTGCCACTCTGTCTGCCTGTGCTCCCTCACTCTCTCTCCCTCTCTCTCTGACAAATAAATAAATAAAATCTTTTTTAAAAAATAAATAAAATGAAAAGTTCTTGCCATTTCTTTTAAGTACTAAAGGGAAAAGTAGGGGAGCAGTGTAACTGAGTTTAGATCAAGCCACTTGCTGGATTAATTTTCCAAAGAAATATTGCCTTTGGTGTTGCTAAAACAAAACAAAACAAACAAACAAACAAACAAACAAAAATCTGTGCTTGTACATTCATTTCCAAGCCAGGAAGATAGAAAGTTTCAAATTCTGGCTAAATCTTAACTAGTAAAAATTAAGCTTAATGGAAAAAAAATTAGCCAATGGAAACAGAAAAATATTGTAGTTCACCCACAAGGGAAGGTTACAAGACCTCTAAATTCATGTAGTCAGTCTCACTCTCCTCCACAATTATAAACAGGCTTGACTGTTTCAGGGAAAGACCCTGAAAAGGTGATTTGGAATGGAGAAGGAATTGTAGGTATCAGCTTAACAAAGTTGGGAAGGGGCAGGTTTGACTTGGAATATTAGTAAACCAGAGCCAAAAGGTCTTTGCAAAGAAGTAATGGACACTGAGACATCAACCCCTCCCCTCCCACACTGGGACACCTGGTGAGGACGCTCCTCTAATATTATGAAGTCAAAAAATCACAAACTCAGTGGTGTGCACTGATTCTAACAAAAATCAGACAATTCTAACAACAGCACAGCATAAGGAAAAAGCTCAGCTGACTTTGGAGTCAGTAGACAGCCTTTCAGTCTATATGCCCTTGGTTGAGTCTTACCATAGCACTGAGTCTCCATTTCCCAGTCTGTAAGACAGGAATTGTAGCAGCCACCTCACCAAATAGTAGTGAGGATATTGCTAACCTATGTAACTTGCCTTTCATAAGAAAGGCCCTGATAAGTTTAAGCTATTGTTAAAAGAATTATGTAATAAGCAAATTTGTGATACCTGGAGCAGATATTTTTAAAGGAATGTGAGTTGTAATGAACAGAGGTAAATAAAATACTCCTTTAAAACATTTTGATTTCTGAAATATAATTCCTCATTCGCTTTCCCTTGAAGAGTATTACTTAAGCTGAGAAATGGAAAAAGTTAAGGAGTATTCCAAAAACCCAGTCAGCACCCTCTGAGGATAGCCAATAATGATCAATGACTATCTCACATTTCAGGGTACTCTCCAAAAGAGTAGGCAGGCTTTTTCTTAGAGCCTAAAGATTTTGGGTAATGGATTCTTGCCATTTTGGATTCCTTTGCAATTTAATATCTATTTGTCATATTTTAAGGCTCTAAAAGTTTAAGCTAACTACATGTTGTTTCCCCCATTAAAATTCCTGCAATGTTCATATTTAGTAATTTTTGGATACTTTACCACTTTCTTTGATTTTTTCTGAGTTCACATAAAATAGAACTTTATATTCTCCTCCTAGAGACCCGGACTGCAGATAATGTGTCCCATACTGGTCGATTAATCTTCGGTAGGCACTGTAGTCATACAGAGAGGGAAGGAAGGATAGTTCCTTCCAGAATGGCTCAGCAAGTTGTAAAAATTCTGGATTGTTATTGATAAACTGAGCCACTTCCACAGAGTTCTGGACAACCAACAACTGATAACTCTATGGGAAGAAGAGAGAGTAAAAAGAGTTTTAGGTTGGAGATAAAAAGGCAATGGAATTAGCCATCCAATGTCTCCATCAGCTGCCACCTCCAACCCAAACTATACGAATTTCCATTTTTTGATGCATGATGAGGTCTTTTCTGGGCTTGCTTCCTTGAAGCAATCTATGGAATTTTTTGAATACCCAATAGGAGTAATATCTGAGTGATAACATGGTAAATTCTTGCATATATGACCTTTAAGATCTCAAAACCAAGTTGTTATGCCCTCCTCAACTAGAAAAAAGAATCAGCTTCATTAACTGCTAAACAATCTCACAAATAAGTATATAAAACAGTGTGTCCCTGGGGAGTATACAATGACTTATACGTAAGGTGACCATGTAATTTATATTCCATACTGGGGTCCCTCACTTCATAATAAGGGGTTTTTCTATTTTAATGTAGTGAACATACAGTCCCTCTATTAGTTGCTGATGTACAATATAGTGACCCAACAATTCCATACATCACCCAGTCCTCATCACAACAAGTGCACTTTATCCCCATCACCTGTTTCGCCCATCACCCCAATCACCTTCCCTCTGGTAATCATCAGTTTGTTCTCTATAATTAAGAGTCTGCTTTTTGGTTTGTTTCTTTTTTGTTGTTGTTCATTCACTTTCTTAAATTCCCCATATGAGTAAAATCATGTGGCATTTGTCTTTCTCTGACTGACTTATTTCACTACACATCATACTCTCTGAATCTATCCATGTTGTTGCAAATGGCAAGATTGCATTCTTCTTTCTGGCTGACTAATATTCCATTGTATAAATATACCATACCTTCTGTATCCATTTGCCTATCAATAGACACTTGGGCTGTTTCCATAATTCGACTATTGTAAATAATGTTGCAATATGGGGTGCCTGGATGGGTCAGTGGGTTAAAGCCTCTGCCTTCGGCTCAGGTAATGATCCAGGGTCCTGGGATCAAGCCCAGTATCAGGCTCTCTGCTCAGAGGGTATCCTGCTTCCTCCTCTCTCTCTGCCTACTTGTGATCTCCCTCTGTCAAATAAATAAAATCTTTTTTAAAAAATTTTGCAATAAACATAAGGGTGCATCTCTCTTTTTGGATTAGTGTCTGTATTCTTTGGGTAAGTACCCAGTAGTGGTTACAATGAGGTCTTTGAGGACTTCCTAAGCATCTTGTAATGATATCCAGGACAGATCTACCTTATATCAAATGCTTACTTCTGTGAACAATGTAGTACAAAGATGATAAATGTTTATCCAGCTCCTACCTCCATAGTCAGCTTCTTAGTCATAAAACAAATAAAACCACTATTCCTTCATACCTCCCTGTGATTTATTAATCAAGTTACTGACTTCAAGAATGAGATGAAATATGCAGATTTGGAATGATGGTCAGCCTGAAAACTTCTTCAGCACTAAGTGTCTACCAACTAGTGCAATCTATCTCCACTGTTCAGGTTGCCCAAGATAAAAGTTTTAGTATCTCAAAACAACAAAGTATCTAAAAATAAGGATTGTAACTTCTCAGATAAAAATTTGGGTATTTCAAAAGTAATAAAGTGTTCCAAAATCTTTTAGTTTATGCACCTTCTAAGTGTTAGTTTACGTACCTTCTAAACACATATTAATTGGATTTTTTCAACTATATATAACATTTATATAACCATGTATAGTAATCATGAACTAGAAATTTAAGAAAATTTTAACTAGTAGATTTGAAAGTAATGCTTTTTCAAGATTTTCAAATAAGAGCAAATACTTTAATAAGAAAATAAAAAGTACAGAGGTGCCTGGCTGGCTCAGTCAGCAGAGCATGCCACTCACTCTTAACCTCAGGGTCCTGAGTTCAAGCTCCACATTGGGTATGGAGTCTACTTCAAAAAAAAAAAAAAAAAAAAAGAAGAGAAAGAAAAAGAAAACAAAAAGTATAAATAAATATATTATCCAAGAGAATTAACAAAACACCATCTTACCTTTTAAAGAAATATATTACATTTTAAAGAAATATATTACATTGTCTCTTTAAAGAAGATAGTACTACCCTCAATTTAAAAAGAAATTTGATCTGTTTGGTAAACACACTTTTAATTAATGTTAATGTTAGAAATATTTAAACAGTAAAATATGGAAAAGTCAACTAATATTTCATACTGACCTTTTTCTTGTAGTTTTCATCGGAATGTGGTATTCTATAACCAGATGAAGAAGATGAAGATCCAAAAAAGGAGCTTCTGCTACTAGATGATGTATAGTCTGTGTGGGTATTCTTTACATAAGACCAGGTACTGTTGTAAAATTCATAATTAAAATCGTTATTTATTTTCACCTGTCAAGAAAATGAAAAAGTTTGCTGTGACCAAATTAAGGCCTTGGATATAACCAAAAATCTTCTGCCATGGATCCTTTAACATATATACTTTCTTCAAACAATCTTCTCCAAAAAGACAAATTTCTCCATTGACACAAAATGACTGTGGCTCTCATTACAACCAGGCCCATATGAGTTTAAGGAATAGAGTCCATTCCACAATTACTCTTTGTTAAGAAGGAGACATGGTGTCAATAATGGTAATTCCAAGTGATTCACAGAACACATTTGTGTACAAACATCTCCCACTTTCTTTTAAGGTCAACAGTTAACCCAGAAGCCAGCAAATCAACCAAATTATGCTAACAGAGATCTGAAAAGCCTTTGATTCTTGATTTTTCCTCTAATAGAGGAAAACAGAGATGCAATTTTTTTCCCCTATGATAGACGGTAGAAGAAAAGTCTATCCCAAAAGAATTTTGAAGCAGACAACAGGAGAGTCACATGTGGCTAACAGGAAGTGAGAGCTCCAACACTGATGAGAAAGACAATCATTTATTTATCCCTTATTTTATCCTAGATCAAGTGTCAAAATAAAATGCCCATGGGAGCTGGCAAGTCATATAAATGTTGGAGGCATTCCATGGAAGGCAGGGTGATGAAGTGAACACCAGCACTGTAGAAAAAGGACACCAACGCTCAAATTCATCATACAGTTACTATATGTAACTATAAGTTCTAGCATTGTCAGATTAGCTGTTTTCAAGAAAAGAGAAAAATCTGAAATCTTGACATAAAAATATCCAGACTTTTTTAAGTTGTAGGCAATTAATTCACTAAAAACTGTCAAACACCATGAAAATAAAACAAGACATACAAGATGACTCCCTCTCACAGTGTCTGCTCTGTACAGATAGTCAAATCAGTCACTGTCCTTCCACAAGCATTTGTGTTCTTAGGGTATAGGCATACGCACACCTGTGTTTGAGATCAAAGGATACATAAGCACAGGAACCATTAAAATGAGGGATATGGTACACTTTAAACACAAACCCAAAAGGAATGAAAATGATAGAATACCACGTAGCCATTTTAAGTGATGTCTATGAAGAAAAATACTGATGTTAAATGAGAAAGTGGGTATACACATGATAATCCTGTTCATTATAACCATACAGGCATATTCCCCAGTCAAAAAAAGACTAGAAAGAAATTCAGGGGCTCCTGGATGGCTCAGTTAGTTGAGTGTCTGACTCTTGATCTCAGCCCAGGTCATGGTCTCAGGGTTGTGAGTTCGAGACCTGCACTGAACTCCAGGGATGGCGCCTACTTTAAAAAAAGAAGAATCAGAAAAGAAAAACTAGAAAAAATGAGCAAAATGCCAGGAAATATTGTATTATTTTTATCACTGCCCATGTTCAAAATTATACATGCACGCTAAGAACATGCCAGAAGATAAGAAAAGGTAGATTTATTCATATCTTTTATTAGAGCATTATTTTCATTACATTATGAAATTGGTTTGTTTAAAAGTCAAAGGCAAAAATTCAGTACAAACTGAGATGGAAAATATATGTATTATTATTGACTATGAAGAAGACATTAATAAGAGTGCCATCAGAGATATCTGCAACCACTAGATAGTGTTTCAGTCCTTTTTGGTTTTAGAAAGACTGCAGAATTTACTTTTTATCTCTCTTAAGGAAGAGAAGTTATCTATCTTCTTTCAAATGCAAGAAAAAAAAAGCCTGTTTTCCCTATCTTCGAATCTGCAATTCAAATACTTGATTAATGCAAATAAGCTTCTTTAACTGCTTTAGTTCACCATCTCCTACTCTCATCTACTCTACACAGAGCTGAAAGTCACTTTTTCAAGGTAACATGATCTTCTTCAATGACCCTTAATTAATACTCTCTCCAACTAACTTAGAAGCGCCCAAACTGATCCTTTGAAATCACAGACTCAAACATCCTACATTCTGCCACCTCTTAACCCTTTTGACTCTCATTCTATTATCACCAGAGCCATTATTCAACTTTATAGACACAAGTTCTTCTCCTTAGTTTCCCTTCTCTCTATCACCACCTTCATATTTTTACTTCCTTCTTTTTCAGATAGACCTCATGGTTCATTACTTCAACCAGTCTCTCGCCAATGACTTAACTCTCTTCCCTAGATATGCTCTGCCATCATGTTTTCCTGGCAGAATTCCAACCCTGTTTCAATGCTTGCACCCAATCTGCTTAACACTCTGATAGAAAAATCACACAGCTAATCGATCAGTACCACTGTAAGTCGGCTCATGATTTCCAGTCTCAGGGGAGCCCTCAATACAGTGCAACAGCCCTATATTTCCATTCTCTTTCTCTCCCATTCTCTACAGTCTCTATTTCAAAAATTCTACCTACCTCAGTCCCCTAATCTTAGAACCACTTCCCTCACTCTCAGAAAATGACTCTAACCTCTTTCTTTACAAACATTCCCATTATCAGACATGAGCTCTCCTAAACTCTGGCTAATAAGTTCACAAACATATTTGCATCTCTTGACTTCCTTTCTTCAACAGGTGTCCTTCCTCCACCTGAAGCTGATTTCTGTCTCATCTGTATTGTGTTCCTTCCCACCACTTCTAAGGATGTATTAAATTGATTGCTTATTCCCTCTCCCACAGCTTCAATTTTTCTTTCTCATTTCTATCAAATGTATATATATTCTAACCCCGCTTAAGTAGACTGTGCTGCAAGGGTTCTGCAGACATACTTCTTTTGTTTGTTTGTTTGTTTGTTTGTTTGCAGACATACGTCTTGAGTTCACATTCCATATTTGTTATCTATAACTCTATGATTGTGGGTAAATTCTTCAATATTTTTTGTCTCAAGTTTCCTCAATTGTAAAATAGAAATGACAGTACCCACATTTTTAGGTTATTACAAAGAAAAGAAGGGGGCATCTGGGTGGCTCAGTTGGTTAAGCAGCTGCCTTTGACTAGGGTCATGATCCAGGGGTCCTGGGATTAAGCCCTGTATTAGGCTCCCTGCTCAGCAGGGAGTCTGCTAATCCCTCTCCCTCTGCTCCCCTTTCTGTTATGTCTCTCTCTCTCTCTCTCTCTCTCTCTCATGAAATAAATAAGTAAGTAAAATATTTTAAAAAGGAAAAGAAAGAAAAGAAGAGCCAGGCACCTGGGTAGCTCAGTCAGCTAAGCATCAGACTCTTGATTTCAGCTCAGGTCATGATCTCAGGGTGGTGGGATCAAGCCCCACACGGGGCTCCATGCTCAGCAGCAAGTCTGTTTGAGATTCTCTCCCTCTCCTGCTGTCCCTCCCCCACTGCTCATGCACTCTCTCTCTTTCTCTAAAATAAATAAGTCTTTTTTAAAAAGAAATATTTTTTTGTTTACTTGATATGTACATAGGATCTCTTTTCCAAAAATATAATGAAGTACATTCAAGACTAAATACAGGAAGAGCCAGGAAGTGATTAATTTTCTCCACCTTCATCTTTACTCCCCTCTGCACTCATTATAAGCTGACAATGAACACAAGAGTCTTTCAACAGTCTCCAGGCTGAACTAGCAAAGTCGTCCTTCCCAAAACAACCACGGAGGAGGAATGTGTTTATGGGTCCAAGACTTCCTTGAAGGAGGAGAAATATGAGCAAACAGAGAAAGTGCATGGTATCAAAGATAGTGGCTTAGTCAACATGAAACCAGGTTGGCTCTGGACAAACCACAATGGTAATAACTGAAACCGGCTATAAAATGGACTGACCAATTCTGTTTCCCATTTATTTACTAGTGTTTATGTGCCAATGAGCCAAAAGCCATCTTCCACTCAGAGGTAGTTGAATACCCAGTAGCCTCAGGTTGTCAGAGTTGTGGAGAGCATTTCCCATCCCAGTCTCCACACTGGGTCAGCTCTTCAATGACTGACTCACTGCCTATTGCTTTTACTTCACTTCCCTCAGGCTGGATCCTCAAAACATCTCCATTCTTCACTCAATAACAGGTTATCATTTCCCTCTACCTCTGAGAAACACCTTCAGATTCAGGGACTGGAAAGACATTTCAGATGTCAGTGCAAAATCCAAGCCATGCTGAAGTGAATGTCAGGGGTATGCTGTTATTAAATGATTTCTCTTCTTCAGAAGCTGCAGACTTCCAGTATGTCTGTCTTCCAACAATGTCAGAAATTCTTTCATGATTTTTCTCTGCTCTGTAACTCTCTAAATTTGACCCCCAAAAATATATATGCAATTCTCTCTCTTATAATTATGAAAGAATTATCAACACATCCTCCTAGGAAAAGAAGAAAAAATACTTCTACATATGCCTATGCTACATTATCCCTTCTGGCCAATGGTAACATTACAGTACATATTATTCACTGCGTAGAATTTAGAGGTGAGAAAGCAATTAAATACAAGTTATTGGGAGAGTAAAATAAGCTAGAAAAAGAAAGGTCTGTGAAATCTGACAGATTGGATCCAAACTCTACTACTTATTAATTTGGTGATTTAAAGCGAGTCAGCTAAAGTACTCTGAGCCTCAATTTCTACCTATATAAAATAGCAAAATATTACTCACCTTCTAAAGATATTATAAGGGTAAAACCTACACAAACTGCCTAAAACAGTACAGATGCCACAGGTGATATTAAAAAAATTGACAGCTACCATTATTTTTCAGATAAATTTCACTTTTCATTTCCATGATACAGTATTTTTTTAAGATTTATTTATTTATTTAAGAGAGAGTGAGAGCAAGAGGGAGCAGAGAGAGAAAGACAGAATCTCAAGCAGACTCCTTGCTGAGCACAAAGCCCAACACAAGGCTTCATCTTATGACTCATGAGCTCCTGACATGAGCCAAAATCAAGAATCAGATGCTCAACAAACTGAGCCACCCAAGCGCTCCCATTACAAAGTAGTTCTTAAATATAACTTATTCTAACGTAATGCTGTTTGCTATTTATAATGAAAACTGCATTCTGAAGAGGGTTAAGTTTGGTAAACAAAAACCCTTCTATCTGAACATCCTAATAGTTTTTGGCTTACAAATTTTGGAGTAATGGGTAAGAAGCACTGAGCTGGAAATTTTCAGAATTCTGGGAAGAAGGGAGGAAAAGAGTGAAAGAAGAAGAGATCTTAGAACAAGAGAAGCTGAAATGGGATGAGACCAGAAACTGATTTATTGAGGTTCTAAAAGGACAGATGTTTAATGATGTAGGATATCAACCATTGTTGTTGACTGCATTGGCATGACTGCAACAGAAAATCTCTCCTCTATATTCCCTTCAGATGTTCAGGATTCTCTCCCTAATCCATAACTGTTGCTGTGTGAATGGATTTTGTGTGGAAATCCTGGTACAGAAGGAGGTTAGGTGTGTATGACAGAAACAGCTTATAAGAAGCAGGAGCCTGGAACAAAGACCCTGCGACCCTAAGCAAAATGGAAAATTCTAGCAATTCAGATGTTGGTGAGGATAAGGAGCACAGGCTCCCCCTTCCACACTGCTGATAGGGCATAAATTGATCTATTTTGGAAACTTTACTGAGCAGAGTGTAACCTGTATATAACCTGCAAGGCAGCAATTCAGGTACAAGGTGTATGCCCTAGAGAAGCTCTAGCTCATCTGCATGGAGCTCATACACAAGAATGTGCAAGACATTTTCATAAGAAAAAATTGGAACTAGCAATAAAAATGTCATCTATATCAGCATGAATAAATTTCAAAACCATAATTTTGAATGAACAAAAGTCATAGAATATATACTATAGCACTGACTTATATAGATGACCAAAAAACAGGCAAAACTGAATCACAAATTTTTATTTAGGGACAAAGACATATGTGATAAATGTATACAGAAAGACAAGTGATTAATACGAAACAGAAGATAGTGGTTGTCTAGGGAGTAAGGGTGGGGAAGATATGGCCAGAGAGGCATAGATGAGAGCCTTTAAGTCAATCTTTGGCAATTCTATTTCTTTTTTTTTTTAGTTTTTTTTTAAATTTTTTTATTTGTCAGAGAGAGGGAGAGAGAGCGAGCACAGGCAGACAGAGTGGCAGGCAGAGGCAGAGGGAGAAGCAGGCTCCCCGCTGAGCAAGGAGCCCGATGTGGGACTCGATTCAAGGACGCTGGGATCATGACCTGAGCTGAAGGCAGCCGCTTAACCGACTGAGCCACTCAGGCGTCCCGGCAATTCTATTTCTTAAGGTGAGTAGTGGACATATATGAATATTTGTTTTATTAGTTTCCTTCAAGCTATATGTTTATATTAGTCACATTCTTTTGTATATATGAAATATTTCACAATTTAAAAATAAAAGCATTTTCAAGTGAGCTGACACTGTGGCAGTGGTAAGGAGATCATCGTGACCAGTAATGACCAGGGCCTTGAGTTTTGACACCCATACAGGGACAGACCATCAAGTTTGGGACCCATATGGTCTAGGGACTTGAAAATGAGAAAAAAAGAATAGTTCAGCTTAAATGAGACAAATTGAAAGTATCATTGCCCTGTACCCCAGAGTTAAAGAATATATATCCTTTTTAAGCCCAGATAAAACATTTGTAATAATTGACCAAATATTAAGCCACAAATAAATTCTCAACAAATACCAAAATATCAATATCATATAAGTAACAATCTCTGGCAATAATTCACAGATTAAAAATAAATTAAATCAATGAAATTAAGTACCTGGAATGTATAGGAAAGGATATTTCCACTCAGTCTATAGAACTCTTTTCCATCCCCACTAAATACTTTTCTGCATTGACCACCGAAACTTTTAGTGTTGATGACTCTCTTCCTAAACTGGCCAGTGAGTTCATTGTAACTGTTAAAAAAAGAGGGGGGGGAGGAAGAAAAGATGATTAAAAACCAGAAACAGCACTTGCTGAAAAAGAATTTTAGAAGATCTTGAAATACATTACAGTTAAGTATCACTTCGAGAGAGTTCAAATAATGAGAACAGTTTCCTAATGCACACCATACATTATCCAACCTTCCCCAGGTGTATAATGGCTAAAACTAAAAGCTTGAAGACTCCAACATCCCATCAGTCTAAGAACACATTTGGGAAACACACAGTCCTTTTGTATCTACAGCAACAGCTGGTTTTGTGTTGAGTCTATAGATAAAACCGGGACAACTAAGATTACTCTCGAGGAGAGGGAATTCTTCTTTTCTTTTCTTTTTTCTTTTTTTTTTAGATTTTATTTATTTGAAGAGAGGGAGAGAGAAAGAACACAAACAGGGAGGAGGGGCAGGGAGGGAGGGGGAAGCAGGCTTCCCCCTGAGCAGGGAGTCCCACATGGGGCTTGATCCCAGGACGCCAGGAACATGATCTGAGCCGAAGGGAGATGCTTAACCGACTGAGTCACCCAAGTGCCCCAGGAGGGAACTTTCTACAATAAATTTCACCTAAATTGCCTCTTAGCATACTGAATGGTACACTCTTTAGACTAATTTTACCATTTCTCTGTTAATGAATTTAAAATATTAAAAAAAAAAACACCTCTGACTCTAAAATAAACTATTTTAAAGCCTTAAAATCTTAACTTGGATCTGACCCTTAGAAGTCCTTCAGAATTCCTTTTGAAAAGACAACATGGGATTGTCACAACTTCACTTGAAAATGAAAGTTTCCAGCTGGTTAAGACAATTCTTTTTCAAGCTTAAATATCCCAACACAGCACTTTCTCCATTCTTTCTCTGTTCTTATTCTAATATCTCTTTGTTCTCTTGAGTAGCTCCCCATAATTGTCACTGAACCAGTTCTCGCTCTGTCTCTCTATTTCTACCTTTCTCCCAGAAGGTGACCAACCATCTGGGTTTTCCCAGGTCTGAGGTTTCACTGAACATAGGACCTCCAGCGCTAAAAGCAGGATAGTCCAGGGACAAGTGGACACTCTACATTTACCACATATATTTTCAGGTATACAGGTAAGATGCCTGGATGGCTCAGTCGGGGATTATGAGACTCTTGATCTCGGGGTTGTGAGTTTGAGCCCTACACTGGGGGTAGAAATTACTTAAATAAATAAAACTTCAAAAAAAAGTTTTTTTAGTGTTTCAGAATGTGGCAAAGAGCTCTGAGCCAAAGGCTTAGCTATTATGACTTGTAATTAGACTTACCAAACCATAAAACAGAACATAAAACAAAAACAAAATGAAAAGTTACAGCCCATCCATATACACAGGAGGCTACCCAGTACCTTACCCATTTCCAGTAAGTTCTATGTTGGGAGGAGGTTTATCAAGGTCACAGGAAGGTCTGCTTTGTGAGTTCTCACATCTGTCTTCATCAGCACTGTCCTCTTCACAGTCAGAATCCCCATTGCAAACCAAAGATTTGCTGATGCACTGGCCTGTAGACAAGATAAGTCCCCACAAAAAATAAGAGGGAAGAAGGCGAAAACTACCTAGAATCAAAAAGGTTTTGTGTCTGGGGTGCCTGGATGGTTCATTCTGTTGAGCTTCAACTCTTGGCTTCAGCTCAGGTCATGATCTCAGGGTCATGATATCAAGCCCTATGTGGGGTTCCATGCTCAGCAGGGAGTCTGCTTGAAGATTCTCTCCTTCTCCCTCTCCCCCTCTCCCTGTTTGTGGTTGTTTATTCTAAATTAAATAAATCTAAAAAAAAAAAAAAAAAGAGGTTTTGTCCCTGGACCCCAACTCTGCACTAATATTCTACTGTGAATTTGAGACCAATCTTCAAGGTGTCCAGGGAAGGACTGGTGATTATTTTGGCCCTCATATTCTTTATTTTTTTCAAAGATTTTATTTATTTATTTGACAGACAGAGATCACAAGTAGGCAGAGAGGCGGGCAGAGAGAGAGAAGGAAGCAGGCTCCCCACTGAGCAGAGAGCCCGATGTGGGGCTGGATTCCAGGACGCTGAGATCATGACCTGAGCCAAAGGCAGAGGCTTTAACCCACTGAGCCACACAGACGCCTCGTGGCCCTCATATTCTAACACACAAAATAGATCCTGACCTCAGCTGGAAACAAAATTGAAAATAAAAGCCAAATACAAATTCCAGGCTCTCAGCCATAATCAAGCCATTTGTCTGAATCTTCCCAAAATCAAAAGGCACCAACCACTAGAAAGATAGATTGACATCCTGCCCTTCAACTTTCAGTTCATTTTTTTGGTAATCACTGACCAAGATGCCAAAGCTCTGCTTGTTTTGGTGATTTGCTGTGTAAGCCTGTGAGAGCATGGAAACTGGGTCAAAAGGTTAAAACTCAACATTTCTTTAGCACCTACTCTGTGCAAGGCACCCTTCCAGATGTTAAGGTACAGATAAAAATAAAAATGGCATGCTGGGCTTTTCATATACTTTATGATCTAGTAGGAAGGACTAGGAAGACACAGATCAGGGGCGCCTGGGTGGCTCAGTGGGTTAAAGCCTCTGCCTTTGGCTCGGGTCATGATCTCAGGGTCCTGGGATCGAGCCCCATATCAAGCTCTCTGCTCAGCAGGGAGCCTGCTTCCTCCTCTCTCTCTCTCTCTGCCTGTCTCTCTGCCTACTTGTGATCTCTGTCTGTCAAATAAATAAATAAAATCTTAAAAAAAAAGATTAAAAAATTTTAAAAAAAGACACAGATCATTATAATCCCTCAATGTAATCGTTACGGTAGAGAGGCATGGAGGAGGCACAGAAGGGTACCAGATGATCTAACCCTCGCCTACCTCCCCAGCATTATTTCCAGCCATTCTTCTACCTGCTTCCTAAACTCTCATCACACCCACATGAATTAAAGGCCAGGCTTTCTCTCATCTTCCTGCTCTAATACTTCTCTCAGCCTCAAAGGGTTTCTCTACCTGTCATGTACATGTCCTTCAAAAATCAAAGTACATATTAGCTCCTCTCAGAAACCATCCCTATACCACAGGTTGTAGTACAAGTCCTTGGCTTACGTCCTCACACTATGCATTGCACACACCTGCTCTGACGGTGTCCCATGCACCCCACTGTTGTCTCACACAATCCCATGCACCAAACATTTGTTGAGAGTCTACTATGTACCGGGTACTTCAGATGCAAAAATTAAAGGAATATCATCCATATCCTCAAGGAGCTCACAAGAGAGATAACCAGACCAACAAACACCCCAGATTACAGATGGCACAACGTACATATGTACAACATACATGGGGAACACAGAGAAGGGATTTGTCAGTTGAGGAGTTAAGGAATGCTTCCTAAAAGAGGAGTCATCTGATTTAGGTTTTGGAAGTAAAAAAGGAGTTAGAGAGGTATTACCGAGGAGCACTTCTAACACAGGGATTATTTATGTGCTATTCTGCCCATAAACTTTAATATTCGTGAAGGAAGAAGCTATGTGCTTCATTTATATATCCACAACCCTCACCACTATATCTGGAGCATAATAACAATAATAAATATTTGCTAAAAGTTGTTGAATTAATCTGACTGCACCAATGCTACCTAAACAATAGGTCAAATAACCCTCAGTGCCCAAACTTGACATTATGTTTCAATCACCCTGTGCATAGGAGTGACCTGTATTGCTCCTCAATTAGCTAATCCGAGTTGCTTCTCTTGTAAGCGTAATAATAACTTGGGCAGTAAACTTGTTTTTGCCCAATCTTGATGTACCAGACTCACTCTAAATCGTCACCAAAAATGCAATGTCAAGAGCAATCTGGGTCTGTCAATTGCCATATTTCCTTTCAAAGAAGCAAGGAATATGTCCACCTTTGTTGCCAGATGAAATAATGATATTACATTAGAAATAATGATAGCTGAGTGTGTAATTAATATGCCAACAAAATTAATTTTCAGGCCAATATACATTCAGTAAAATTGAACAAATACATACTGAGCAAGTTGATCAAATAACATTTGAATTTACACTCGGCATGGAGTGTCCAAGCCTATGGAAAAGATACCTGAGGAACACCTGAACCGCTCTCCACATCCCTCTTCCACCGGACATCCTAGCGTAGGTTCACACGATTGGGTTTCAAAGGCACTTCCGACACACGGATGACCGCCGTACTGCCCATAAACAGCAACTGACCGCCTGCGAGTCTAAACACAAAACAGGTAGTGCTTTTTGACATCTCCTTTCCTTTGTCTGAGAGACAAAATCAGAGAGAAATGAATACAGTTGAAGAAACAGTGTTCAGGAAACTGTTCTGGTGGGCAGATGTAAAACCTCCAAAATCAATAAACCCACAGACCCACTTGTCCTTGAGTCCCGTGACACTTGGATTACTATTTAGGAAGGACTCCTAGCTATTTATTTATTCTCAGGATTGAGTGCAAAAAAAAAAAAAAGAGTGGATCTTTAAGAAAGTAACTTGAAAGAGCCGGGTAGACACATAAGCAAACCGGTTCCATTACAGATGATTAATGTTTTTGCTCAAGCTGTGTGCCAGGAGCTAACTCGAAAGGTGAAACCAATTTTGCCAGAGGTGGGGGAAGGATCCTAGGAACCAGGGTTAAGGAGAAATTAAGTCAGAAAAGCCTTTGGAAAAGTGGTGGTAACTGATTTCAGTTGAATGTTAAGCCTTCTTCAGGAAGACAAGGCAAGGCCAAGCAATCTGGAGAACCTTATATGTCAGTACGGAAGGCAAACTGACAGCGCAGAAGCCTCGGTCGTCCAAAGACGAAGCTACTTCTGCAACAGGATTCTACTAGACAAACAAAATCACTGGCTTCTGAAATGGGAAACATGTCAAAGGCAAATCTCTGGGAGAGGAAGTATGGGAAAAATAGAGGAAATCATCGAGCCACATGAGAAACAAATAATTCGTCCTAAAATTCAGTTAGTCGATATGAAGACATGCATCTAACATTTAAACACACAGAGGTCCACAAAATCCTTTGCATCCCCAACAGCAGTCAGATGAATCATGTGAGCCTCTTTCTGTACTCACCATTTCCCTCTCTAAAATAATAAACAAAATCTGATATTCCAGAGAATTTAAGCCTTGAGCAAAGACCAACAGGGAAGACAGGATATACAGACTGATGTGGGGCCAAGAGTGGAATGGTCAAGAAAGAATTCTTGAGATGTTTTTGGTGCAAAAAGTTGTTTTTATTATAGCAGGGGACAAGGGCCCATGGGGAGAAAGAGCTGCACTTTTGCTCTATGAAGCTGGTGGTTACGTACTTAGTGTTCAAGGGGGAGGGGACATGCAGGGAGTATCAGATCATAAATGTCTTCTTCGAATTTCTACTCATGAAAATACTTTTGCAGGATTTCTCTGGTGCTTGTCATTGGGCTCAATACTGACCATCAGTGAGATGAACAGGCGGTCATGAGACCCTCATGTATTTGGTCCTTATGGGAACTATGCAGGCTATAGGTCAGCCTTCTGGGCTAAATGTGAACACATTTCTGCTTCTGTTCCTCATCACAAGCCAAGGTGGAATCGCCTCATCCCTCCTAAGCTGGGTTAGAAGTGGGGATTCTTTCAGACAAAGGGTCGCAGGAATGTAATTTGCTCTTTGAGCAGCTTTGTCAGCCTAGGGCTGACCCTGGCAACTTCTGTTGGGTCTAAGCAGAGGACTCTTGGAGAAATAGGAGTGGGGAATGGAGCTCAGCACAGTTCCTTGATAAGTTTTAATCTCCGTGTTTGATGAAGACACCTCTCATACGTGTCTTATTAAATTGTCCTTTTCCAAAGTTCCAAAGCACAGATTGTGTTGAGTGTCTAAAGAATGCTTCCCTCTCTCTTGATATGAACATGACCTTGACGGCTGCCCACTGAGAACAGTCTCATTCTCACCTGACAAATTCTGATCTTATGACCCTATTTTCATTTTCACTTGTCTCTTTCTGGATGAAAATTTTGTCTTTATAATCTAGAGATATAATCATTGCATGATGACCTTTATGCAAAGAAAAAAATACTAATATGAAAAATACTTTCCATCTCTTTCTATTTAACATTCTTTCTTAACTTGTTGTTAAATTACAAAAATGTTTTCTGTAGTTGGTGTCTGACTTTTGCCTTGTTATTCATGTACCCATTTTCCTGTAATCAGAGTAGTCATCTATTCGCCCAAAGCCAAATTCTGCATTTGTGTAACTTGTTTTACAAATACCACTCATGTAGGTACCAAATGCTTGATGAAAGTGATGATTGTGATGATGCTTCAAAACAGAAATTATCTTCTATAATATGGTTGTTATTTTAATAATTAAAAAGTGATTTTTAAATACACATTTTTATTCAAACTGAACCACCTTTAAAATATTTTGCAAAAATAGAATCATGTTGTATATCTGAAACTAATACAATGTCATGTGTTAATTATAGTTCAATAAAAGCATCTTTAATCATTCAAATGTTTAAAACCTTTAAAATAAGCATTATATTTTTGGAATTTATCCTAGGAAAATTATCAGAACAGAGGACTGATTTCTATGTACAAAAATGTTCACTGAAGTTTTATTTATAATAACAAAAATATACAAATCCTAAATCTCAAACAATAGGAAAATAGATAAATAAGATCGGTATACTCATATAGTGGAAAATAATATAGCTGTTAAAATCACAGCTGAAAGTATGATTTTAAAATAGTAGAGGGGTACCTTGGTGGCTCAGTTGGTTAAGTGCCCAAGTCTTGATCTCAGCTCAGGTCTTGATTTAACAGTCCTGAGTTCAAGCCCCATGTTGGGCTCCATGCTGTGTAAGAGCCTACTTAAAAAAAAAAAAAAAAAAAAAAAACCAGTAGAATAGAGGGGCACCTGGCTGGGTCAGTCAGTGGAGCATGCTACTCCTGATCTTAGGGTCATGAGTTCAAGCCCCACATGTGGCATGGAGTTTTTTGTTTTTGTTTTTGTTTAATTTTAGGGGTGCCCGGGTGGCTCAGTCATTAAGTGTCTACTTTTGGCTCAGGTCATGACCCCAGGGTCCTGGATCCAGCCCCCTGTCAGGCTCCCTGCTCAGTGGGAGCCTGCTTTTCCCTCTGCCCCTTACCCTGCTTGTGCTCTCTCTCTCTCTCTCTCTCTAGTAAATTAACGAAATCTTTTTAAAAAATAAAAAAAAATTTTTTAAACAAAAATTTTTTAAATAGTGGAATATAAAACTATAATCAAACAATTCTATTTTTAAAAATTACAAACACACGGAGAAGATAAATTGAAAAAATAGCAAAATGATGGTATATTCATGTCTTTTAAATGGTAAAATTATAAGTAGAGTTTTCTTTATATAGACTTTCCCATGTTTTCTCGAATAAGTAACTTATAAAAAGGGGGAAAAAAACAGGCACTTTTAGAAGTCCTCTATTATCTCCAGATCAAGTCCAGCATTTTATTTGTATTACTTAGAAATTAAACCTAAAAAGTTTAAAAATTGCGGGGACACCTGGCTGGCTCAGTCAGTGGAGCACAAAACTCTTATCTTTGGGTTGTGGGTTGGAAGCCTATGTTGGGTGTAGACATTACTTAAAAGTAAAATATTTTTTTTAAAAAAAGTGCAAAATTTTCACTCTTCATGGTCATTCACTATTACTTGAGTAAAACAAAGCAACCATTTTGTACTTGTTTGTGTTTGTTTTAAATACGAAGAAAAGCTAAATCCGGTAAATATGAAACAGATTTTGAATTACATACTAACTTCATTTCATGCTCTTCTATTTCTCTAATAGTTAAAGAGCTAGTGAATTGCTTTATCCAAGTAGATGTCTAGGCTCAAATGTAAGATTTAGAAAAGTCCTGCAATAAAAATAAGAATGCAGAAATTACTTTATTACATTAATTATTAAAGCCATACTTTTCTCCCTTTAAAATTACTAATTATATTTAAAATGCAAAAAATAACATGTCAAAAGCTAATGTCATTTGTCCATACATCAGCTATTTCAGTATAAACAATATAGACAATAAAGAAACAATAAACACAAAGGTTTAGTATGGTCCTACCTGAGTCTTGGTACAACCATTGCATTCTGACCATGAAGCATAGGAATCCCACTGGCAATTGACTGGAGAGGCAGCTCTGTCAAATTGTTATAAGTCAGGTAGAAAGATAAAGAGAGGGAAAACACAAAGAATGGTCAGAAATAGTAAAAAAGGAAAAAAATTGCTTCACAATTTTTTAAGCGGCACCAAAAGCATCCCAAGAGATATAAAAATATATGTGGAAGGGAGCAACTTTGTTAGAGATTAATATTTATTAAACATCTCTTATATACCTGCCATTATTTAGACATCTGAGCTGTAGAAACAATGATAGGTCACGGACTATGGGTAGAGGAGAGGACAAAGATGCAGATGTATAAACAAATCATCATAATATGATCATATAAACATGATCTATAATACAATATATGTAATTTGATCAACTTCATAACAGAAATGTGTACAGTATAATGTATTGTGGAAATATAGATAAGAGACTGTTCACACGTGAGAGGGTAGGTGAGAACATATAAGAGGAAGGTATTCTGGCCTTTGAAAGGATTCTGAATGACAAATTGAGGAGTTATACAGAAACTCTTCACTGGAAGACAAATAGACCCTATGGGAAGTGAGAAACTGAAACCTGGCCAAGACTAAAGGGACAGAAAATTATTTTTAGATATTCTCCCTGTTCATTTAGGCTACTTCTTTCTCAAGAACACACCCAAGAAGAGTCAATTTGAGCTTAAGCAATTCTACTCCACTAAAATACATGAAAAATGGACAGTCGGTTCGCATGTGATGCTTAACTCCAGCTTTGCCAAGAAGATCACATGGCTTGGCCTAGCCTAAAAGCACATTTTACAAGGGGCAGAGGAAATCAGACTCCTGATTTCTGGATTTTGAGCACATTCCTAGCCTTGGAGACATCTGGAGTCTGAGGTGATTTGCACTCATCTTAAGACTCTGAAGTGACCCTGAGTAAGTTGTCCCCTTTGTAGTATATGTGCCTCACATGCTTTTATGGAGACAATGTTGCTAATCTGTCATCGTGACATGGCCATAATGATCCAAAGCCTCAGTGTCTGTGACCCTTAAACAATCGAACTTGCCATTGTTCTATGTTGGGTCCCAGAGACAGGCAGAGGACTTCCCCAAACACCGAGACTTAGGAAGGAAAGCTAGCTTGCCCTTCTCTCCTCTGTGCTCCCACAGTAGGGCATGCAGGCCTCTCCCAGAGAACGGAGCACATCTGCACTGAAATCAACTATTTCAAGATCGGAGTCATCTGGTGGACTCTCTGTGTTGGTTCTCTTTGCATCCCCATCACTAGCTCAGCTCCTGAAACATACTCTTAGAGGCCGATAAAGGGAACTGACCTGGTCCTATCCCATCCAACTGATGAGAGCAAAACAAGGCCATGGGTAAACGAGGTTGGCTTTTTTCCAGGTCTCAGGAGTCAATAAACCTAATTTCTTTAAAAAAAAAAAAAAAAAAAAAATCTGACCCAGACACAAGCTACACTTGAGGTGAGCATAGCATAACGTATAGACTTGTCAAATCACTATGTTGTACACCTTAACCTAATGTAACATTGTGTGTCAACTATATTTCTGTTAAGAAAAAGCACAAAACAAAACAAAAAACTCTCAACCTTTAAAATCCAAATAATGTTTTGCAACGACTTCATTTAAAAGTCGAATTCTGCTCTAAGGGTCAATTCTAAGGTTGGTTCAATTCTCTGAATTACAGGTAAAATCATGATACTGGGACAAGAAGAAAACCTTGAGGTATTTTTAGATTTCAGGTTTCTTTCTTACAGGAAAAAAATAAAGTAATATAAGAATAAGAATAAAACAAACTTTGCTTATCATTGCCTTTTCTCAAAATGTGAAAATATAAAATATTAAGGGATAAAGATGTGTCAGGCTGCAATGTAAAAATCAGACCATGTACTAAAGAACTTCCTAAAAATAAAAAACAATTTTTAATGACTTCCAAAAAATTCTCACCTTGAAAAAACTTGGAACTCTCCTATAAATCCCACCAAGATGAATAAAATTATTACCTGGGGGTGAAGAGGGAGAGGGGAAAAAACATTACTTTAGTTTGCATTTCTTTAATGAGTAGAAAGTGAACACATTCCTACAGGTCAAGATTTGTGAGTTGGGAATATAAAGAAGGAAAGAACCATGGACCAGGCTCAACGATGCTTGTCCTTTAAATTTCCATCCTAAATAAAAGTTTAGTACAGGTCTCTTGAGCTCGCCCTCTACTGTTCATTTCTGTAAAGACCGCTAGGGGCTGCGGAATGTCTTGGCCAAACAAATGGAAAATTTAACTCATTAGAGCATCTCTTTAGGGATCTTTTAATTCCTTTCTCCACTCTTCTTCAACACTAACTAACTTCAACACTCTAACTTCAACACTCATAAGGACACCTGGAGAGGAGGAAGCCTAGAAGAAAGACCAGCCAAGAATGAAGAGTTAGAAGGGAAATAAGCATCATACATGAAGAGTCAACCAAAGTTGAAGCACATCCCTAGCCAGAGGGCAGTGATGCTCGCCCTGATCCTTAGTTCTGTGGCTGGGTCAGATTTAAAACACCTCCGAGACCTTTTGTAATCATCCCTGTCCATGACAGCACCAGCCTAAATATTGAAGATTTAGTAGATCACAAAATTGTATATAAAATGGGGTTACATTTTGTTTGAAAAACCAAACATGGGGCCTGGGTGGCTCAGTTAAACGACTGCCTTCGGCTCAGGTCATGATCCCGGAGTCCCGGGATCGAGTCCCGTATCGGGCTCCCAGCTCCATGGGGAGTCTGCTTCTCCCTCTGACCTTCTCCCCTCTCATGCTCTCTCTCACTGTCTCTCTCAAATAAATAAATAAAATATTTTTTTTAAATGTGTATTAAAAACAAATCTAGAAAGACATAATAAAAGGTAATCCTTTATTTCTGGTATGAAATTACAGGTGATTTCTTTTATCTTTTTTTCTACTTTTATGTATTTCCCTACTTTGACTACTGAAGGCGTCCCATGAATAGAATTCAAATTTTTACTGGAGACTCTGAGAGTGTCAAATGTATTTAATTCATAGCCCAGTGTAAAAGTTCTTAAGACCATCGTACTCCATAGGTTTTTTTTTTAGATTTTTTATTTATTTATGTGACAGAGATCACAAGTAGGCAGAGCGGCAGGCAGAGAGAGAGGAGGCAGCAGGCTCCCCGCTGAGCAGAGAGCCCAATGCAGGGCTCGATCCCAGGACCCTGGGATCATGACCTGAGCCGAAGGCAGAGGCTTTAAACCACTGAGCCACCCAGGCACCTCCGTACTCCACATTTTAACAGGCCAATAGTCTTTCTCTTCTCCCCGGTCTCCTCAGACGTTTTTTTCTCTCCATGTAGTTGAAGAGTGGCTTCCCAACATTTTTTCCAGACCTTTCTACTTGCTTTCCTAGATCACCGAGGTCTTATTAGGTATCTTTCTTTCAGTTATAAAATCCTTGTTGCCTACATCTGACTTTCATTGTTCTACAAAGCTTATTTTTCTGATAAATACAACAAAAACACTAAGTGTAAAAAATAATAGGGGAAGCTGTGAATACTTTTCTGACTTTACAATGAGCACATAAAGCACATAATCTAAACCAACACTTTTTTTAAGGTTTTTCTTCTTTTAATTAAAAACAAGGATTTCGTTAGAAAGGCCAAAATCAGCAAGACAGGAAACAACGTGTGTTGGAGAGGATGTGGAGAAAGGGGAACCCTCCTACACTGTTGGTGGGAATGCAAGTTGGTGCAGCCACTCTGGAGAACAGTTTGGAGGTTCCTCAAGAAGTTAAAAATAGAGCTTCCTTATGACCCTGCAATTGCACTACTGGGTATTTACCCCAAAGATACAGATGTGGTGAAAAGAAGGGCCATCTGTACCCCAATGTTTATAGCAGCAATGGCCACGGTCGCCAAACTGTGGAAAGAACCAAGATGCCCTTCCACGGATGAATGGATAAAGAAGATGTGGTCCATATACACTATGGAGTATTATGCCTCCATCAGAAAGGATGAATACCCAACTTTTGTAGCAACATGGACGGGACTGGAAGAGATTATGCTGAGTGAAATAAGTCAAGCAGAGAGAGTCAATTATCATATGGTTTCACTTATTTGCGGAGCATAACAAATAACATGGAGGACATG
>PISX010022035.1:0-32666 GCA_004024625.1 Mellivora capensis
TTTTTTTTTATGACTCCTTCAGTGATTTACATATGATGCCTTATTCTGCCTAAACAACATAGCATTTTCAATAAGTACTAGAACACCATGTGAGGTATCTTTACAGGATTTAGGCAAGTATGGGTCAGCAGTACTTATGAACATAAGGAGGTCTTACTAACATATCTCTAATTATAATTGAAGGCATAGGCCTGGTCTTGGACTAACATTGCCAGGAGCTAAGTATGGGTTAAAATAGACTTAATTAAAATAATTTTGAATTTAAAAAATTATAATAATTAAATATGGAATTTCAGATCTTATCAGTCATTTAGAGCACTGGTACCTTCTACAAGAAAAAAAAGAAAAATAGGTGCTATAAGGAAAGACAGAGTAGTAAGTCATGCTTCAAAGCAAAAACAAGAGAAAATAAGATTAGGAAAAAAAAAAAGATAATGTTCAGAAAAACATCTGATCTTGAAATGAAATCAGAACAAATGAGAACATTTCCTATTCAGAACAAATGAAAACATTTATTTCCCCCCAATAGATTCCTGTACTTCTGTGGTCAAGAAAAACATCCCTGAAGCAAGAAAGTCAGCCACCTCTCAACATCTCACTTCCCCATCACTTGCCAAGAATTCTTGCTCACCAAAATGCTATTTTGAGAATTTATAATCCAGGAGACAGATTACTTACCATTGTAAAAAAATATGCTTGTCTCTCCCTATCATGTAAAGTCTACTTTCATCCTTTAGGAAATTCAAATCTCTTTCAATCTTCTCAAGCTTCACGCAGATAAAACCTGAATTCAGCAGTTTTGACTGGAATGATTAATAATCACAATTTTCTAGGAAATGGAAGACCCGTAATCAAGAAATCAAATAAGCAAAGGTCAGAGATAGATTCAATCTCTCTGACTACTCACATTGCAATTGAATACTGCTGACATATTGTATGATCTGGTGCCTATGGTCCTATTTTCTTTAATCTGCCTGGCTTATTACCACCCCTAATTCCTGCTTCTCTTGCCCTGAGCTTTACTCCCTCACCTTCTTTTCTTCCTTTCTACACTTGAACTCATTACCTTCAATGTCCAGATTTTCCAAAATTATTTTTATGTTGATTATTTTCTAATATCTCATCCCTAATCCAAACATAGAAATATGCCTTCTTTTCATCTCACTGCTTAGTTAGTTCAGACCATTTCTCCGATTTTAGAGTGGCTCTCTCCCTCTGCCAAGAAGAGATGAACTTGAAGTTTAATTGAAAACTGGAAGATACCTGAGCTGGAGGCCATTCTGAAGCAGCTTTATCAGCTCCATGACTTTCTGTTGAGGTTTTAGGAGACAGCTGTTCACCATTCCCCTCGTTCAGACTCTCCCTCTGCTTCCACAAACCTATCCACATCAGGAATATTCTGATTCCAAGGCTTCCTCACTTTTTAAGTGGGACAAATGGCTTATTTTCCTCTGTAGCAAAGTAGCCTCATCTGTGAACTGTGCATAAAAACAATTTGACAGGATTGTGCTTCAGAATAAAGGAGATCCTGTGGGTGAAATACTTAGCCTAGAGCCTTTCATAGAGTGAACATAAAATAATGGTGATGATGATGAAGACAACAATGACAACAACATTTCTTTGAAGTGTAATGGGAGGAAGTAAGATATGAGGAGAATCTGGAGTATCCTTTCAGAGAGGAAACCCCTGAGTAGGCATCTCACAAAAGTGACCTAGGTTAGCGGAAGGGTGGTAAGTGAAGGAAATCAGATTCATCTCTGTATCATCTAGTGAAAATTCAGTATTGCCATAGGTATAAACTGCTTCATGTTCTTTTACTCTACCCCCAAATTCTTCTGGTAATTTTGATGGCTTTACTTACATGCTTTTCATTCTATTCATTGACAGTTTGGGAAGGGAAAAAAAAAAAAAGATGCATCCCAGGATAAAATGGGAAGTCTCTTGAAGAAAAGGAATGAGATTTGGGACTACCATGAGCTTGGAATCTGAGCAGCCATGTTAGTATTCTGAAGTTGCCACAACAACAAATATGCACCATATTCCACGTATTCACTATGATCTGCCTTGCCTATTATCCCACAACTCCTTGCATTGTGACATGGCTTCATTTTGACTGCCCAACTCCTACTACTTCTGATCCTATGATGTCAATTTCATTCACATGCCCTTGTGATGTCTTCTACCATTCCTCAGAGGAGGAGGATGGTGTTTGAGGACTTAGTTTATAAACTCAAAGATTGAAAGGAGTTATAATTTGGGGTTTAGATTTGCGAGTCGCAATTAATGTCATATTAAAAAGCACTGATACTTGGGATCCTAGGAGTCTTTGAAGGTGATCTGATACAATCTCAATCACTCTGGAATCTCCATTCTGTCATGTCGGAAAAATAAATTGTCACCCCGTGTAAACATCACAACCTGCCCATGGACACAGAGACCACTACCATAAAGATCTAGGGGATCTCAGGCAAGTCCAATCTGAAATGTCTGAGTATGACCTGAATGCTATAAGAATGAGCATGAACAATGAAGGTATTTTGGTGAAAATTATGTCCTGTGATGAACTGAGAACCTCTTCCTTCCAGAACAGTCTCCTGGTTCTCCTCCTCACACTCTGGGTGTCCACCTTCCTCTCTTTTGTCTCTCATGTCCCCCTCTGTATTTTCCTCTCCTCCCCCACTTTCATTGTCATCAGTCCTCACATACCTGGCAGAACAGTACCTCTTGTCATTAGAGACCATTCTAATTCTCAGAGCAAGAAGGATCAGATAAGTCTTCCTCCAGTCCTTTGAGACATGAAGCCCCAGGATAAATGCAGGACCATGCGTGTAACCCTTTCAGTGCTGCCAGTTCAGTGTGGTTTCTCCCCAGCACTCAGGCTGCAGCAGGGGATGGCAGTTTGGGAATACAGGGGCAAGAAGCCTATTGAGATTCTCTAGTGCTTTCTGCCTCAATGTCTGGAACAAACGAGATAGTGCAAAATGAGTTGAAATACTATTTTGTATCCAGAATATGATGGGGCAGTAAAGATGTTTGGTTACAATATAGCCAATGAGAGGGCCTTGTTAAATACTTGAACTGGGGATGGACCTAGGGTGTGTGCCATAAGAGCTGGAAGCAACATTAGTTCAGTATTATTATTATACACTGGATAAAAATGAGATTCCATTATGTGATCTGCCTCCCTCAAAATCATAGAACAGTGGGTATACGGAAATGTGTGTTCCTTTCCCTCAATTTTGCTGTGAACCTAAAACCACTATATAAAATAAAATCTATATTAAAACCACATATAAAACAATAAAACCAATGTTATCACTCAGCTGATTGGCTGGTGTGGTCCCTTTTTCACTGTGCCATAGAGTTCTTGATGCAACGGATTAATATATTTTATGTGATTAAAAATAGAGACTTTTTATCAACTATTAATACTTTCTGTTTGTCAAAAATACTGACTCCTTAATATCTCTTTGTGGTTGAGTGGTGCAACAGGGTGGCATGTGCACTAATGAATAATCAGAACTCTCTAGTTGGGCTGGGAGTTTCAGTTGTAAATTCAGATCTATTTGGCCCAAGAACCACTTTTAAAAATGCGGTCCTCTGTTAATTTTTCCAGACCCAGTTTTGATCTTGGCAATACTGGTCTAATTATAATGCCTTACAACTTTATCATGTGTCCACTCCCCTCAGATGTTGTCTATTGAACATACATCCCAAATCGCTAATCTTTAGGCACTGCTGTATTTAATACTTTCAACTGAGAACCGGCTTTTTCAGGAGTTGAGCACCTCAGTATAAATAATAATTGTCCTACAGAAAATGTACTCAAGTACTAAAGAAATTTGCCATTCACTGATAGTCTATGAAAATGAGAGATTATTTATAGCTTAACAGTCAAAAAACCCTCACAGCTCCATCTTTGAATGTCTTCTTAGGGAATTGCCAGACACATGATCTGAACTTACTGACTTACCTGGCATTGGATGCCTCTCATTGTCCTTATACTTTAATTTCTCTAATATGAATTTAAATCACCCTTCACAGATTTTCTTATAAAGCAAATCAAAATAACATACATACTGAAACCTCTGCTGATTTAAGTAAGCCAAGATGCAAGGAATTTTAGCCTATGGTGAAATTACAATGTCTATAAATGTTTAAGTAGAAATTATTTGTATCATATCACATTTTATCATATGAGCATATATTATTTCTGAGTTACTTTACCTCAGCGAGGACACTATCCAAATAAATATATAGAAATTGTCTTTAGTGACAGACAACTGCAGGAGTATTTTGTTTCCTTATTGCAAGGCACCGAGATGATCTCTGTAAATATCTCCTTATTCATGAACAGAGAAGCTTTACTAACTTTTACTAATATATTTCCACAGATGTATTCTCATTAATGTACATGTATGTATATGTAATTTGCTATATTACCAGCATCATATAAATGAAGGAAAGTACTAAGTATCGATATCCAGAGTTAAATGTAGGAAAATCCAAAAATCTTCCATTGGGAAGATAGTTATACCACTTGTAAGCTGAAGAATGTGTAAGAGTCTTAGGTTTGGAGTACTTAGTAAGAAATAGTGTGGTTGTAAGACAATAAAGTGAGACATGGTATGATAGGCAGTTTTCATAGAAAATAATTCCCCCCAGATTTTTAAAAAAATATTAGTCTAAACAGTTTAGGGACTGCCAAATTATAGGGCAGGGCTTTGAGATTGAAATACCAGAATTTGTGAAGATATGCTGCTTGCTGGAGAATGAGCCAAAGGAAGTTCATTTGCACCAACATGAATTTCATTCAGCATGATGTCAAGGTGAGCTTGTTGAGTGTGTCGGAAATGGAACAGCTCCTTGCATTGTTCCTGACTCTCCACTTGTGACACAATTTGTATTTACTTCCGACCTCAGCAGGCAAGAATTACTGCAATGTGGTTATAATCCACACACTGAGCTTCCTTCTCTTCCTTACATGTATCCAGTTAGTCAGACAGCTTTATGACTTTCTCTCCATTCAGTCTCCTCTCTAGACAAATTCATCCAAACTTCCCCTGAGGACCTTTCCTTTGCTCTGCACACTTCTGTATTGGCTGACCCCTACCCCGCCCCATACTGTGATTTGCTGACTATACTTGCTTGTCTCATTTCTTAACACCATAGTACAACATTACTGATCTACAGAAGCTTTTCCTAAGTCCCACAGGATGCTAAGAGACTAAGAACCAGCTCTTGTGGGTAGGAGGCTGAGGCCGATGGGTGGGAAGAACTCTTGGGTCTCAGCCTGAAAATGGGCCAACACCGAAACTCCCTGAGAGTACAACATAGTACAACATAGTACCACATTCATCACCAATTTTGAAAGTCATACTGGTCCCATAATAAACAGCCTCCACCACCCCTCCACACACACTTTCTTCTTTTTAAGAGCACAACTGACACTATTCCTTGGACACTCTTTTACACTACCCACTGATACCAGAGGCAGGGGAATTCTCAACACCTGAGACCTCAACCACCAGCCAATGCCGGGTTCTTGAATTTGCTGGAGAAAAAATTCAAAGACAAGTCAGAATAAAGTGTAGCAGAAGAAGCTTTATCGCAAAAAACGAAAGTGCACACTCCAGATGAGGAAGTGTGGGCGAACTCAGAAAATTCGACTTATGCCAGTTGGACGTTGGGCTCTGATGTTTATGGGTGTTTATAATTTGGGAACAAAATATTCATGTGAGGTTCTGGGTATAGGAGTAGATTTCTAGGAATTGTGTCTAATATTATTCATGTTCTATGGTAGGTATTATGTGCAGTCTAATTTTTCTCTTGCAGATACTCCATATATAGACATATAGACAAAGCCTACTAGGAGTCTTCTCACATCCCAAGTGGAGGGGCCATTCCGTCATTTGAGAGCTAGCTGGCTTTTTGTGTGTATGTATGCTGCAGTTAAGCAACAGCAGCAGGATGCTTGTGGTCATGGGAAACCACAGAGCGACCATAAGTTTGCTTAATCACCACAAACTGTCAGGTGTCAGACTCAGTTCCCTGTTTTTTTGTTACTCTTGAAAATATCCATCACTTCCCTATTCTGCCTGCCTCACCCGTATAATAGACACCTGAAGATTATGGAGTCTTGTGATGAGGAAAAATAACCCTTAAAACCAGTGTCCATTGAAGCAGGGATTGGAATATGTATGGCAGACTGGGCATCAGTACTGAGTTACCTGTGATCTACCTGTCCTGTTGTTGAAGTTTCATACTCAAAATTTCTGCTTACTGTGGCTATATGGCCTTCAAGATCCTTAGGAATGAATATTCTCTTTTGAACATGAAAACAGCTGGATGTGTGGGTCAAGGAGTAGGGAATGTCTAGAGAATGACATTTTTGAATCATGATATAAACAGGGACACAAGAGGACTACAGGGAAACCAGATTATTGGGAAGTTATATAATAATTTGTCATTCCTGTTTATTCAGAATCAGTTGTTTTTCTGAGAACATTCCATGTATTAAACCACATAAATTTTAATTCCAGTCAATATAAGTTTAAGTGACTTGTATAGCATTAGACAGCTGACAAGTGATAGACCTGGTTTGTCTCCACACACTGACTCCAGAGCCCTCATGCTAAAATGTTTTTATAAATTGTCCTAATGACACAATAGTTTATTTGTATTTGTGCATGTGAGACAGTGGATGGTGACTATTCTGTACGTAATATCGGAAAATACCATCATCATTAATTTGATTATGGGTGTTGGTTGAAAATATCCCTTTTAAAAAAATTCCACAAAGGAGCTGTTCCACATCTGAGCCTTTCTCTTCCTAATTAATGCTTTTGCAGTGCACTTACCCACCATATATGAGCTTTTACCTGAGAGTAAAAAATCATCACCAGACAAAAGCTCTCTCAATCTTACCCTGTCCTACCACTCAGTTTATGTATACTCTTCAAGAAAACACATTTTTACATACTTTGCTTTTTTTTGTCCTAAAATAAACTTTTATATCTTTTTATCTGTGTTTGTGGCTTCATCAAGAGTTTCACATTTCTGGGTGCTTGGGTGGCTCAGGTGGTTAAGCATCTGCCTTCGGCTCAGGTCATGATCCCTGAGTCCTGGCATGGAGTCCTGCATCGGGCTTCCTACTCAGTGGGGAGTTTACTTCTTTGCCACTTCCTTGGCTTGTCACACTCTCTCTCTTCCTCTCGCTCACTCTTTCTCTAAGTAAATAAATAAAAACTTAAAAAAATTCACATTTCTCATGCACTTTCACATTCACTCTTTCTTTCTCTATCCCATTGCACAATTTATTTTTTCTTTTTAAATTTAAATTCAATTAGCCAACATATGGCACATCATTAGCTTCAGATGTAGAGTTCAATAGCTCATCAGTTGCATATAACACCCAGTGCTCTTCACATCACGTGCCCTCCCTAATGCCCATCATCCACATACCCCAATCCCCCACCAAACTCCCCTTCAGCAACCCTCAGTTTTTTCCTACAGTTAACAGACTGTCATGGTTTGCCTCCCTCTCTGATGACTTTCCATTCAGTTTTCCCTCCCTTCCCTTGTGATCATTTGTGCTGTTTCTTATAGTCCACATATTAGTAAAACCATATGATGATTGTCTTTATATGACTGACTTCTTTGGCTCAGCATAATTCCATCCACATTGATGCAAATGGTAAGAGCTCACTTTTTTGATGGCTGAGTAATATTCCACAAATACACATACACACACACACACACGAGACAAATTGTGTGTATATATAGAGATATATACATATATATGCATATGTGTGTGTGTGTGTATACAGACACACATACATATGCACACCATATCCTCTTTATCCATTCATCTGTCAATGGACATCTGTGCTCTTATCATAGTTAAGCCTCATGCTGTCAAAAATTTGCCTATATTTGACTCTCCAAAACTCAACTACTAATATGGCCTACTATTAGCTCTACTGATAATATAAACAATTGGTTGATGAACATATTTTGTATGTTATATTTATCATATACTGTTTTCCTAGAATAAAGTAAACTATAAAAAATAAAATGTTAAGAAAATCATAAGGAAGAGAAAATATGTATATTGTACTGTATTTATAAAAACAATACATGTATCGGGAGAGGGTGGTGGGGTTATGGACATTGGGGAGGGTATGTGCTATGGTGAGTGCAGTGAAGCTTGTAAACCTGGCAATTCACAGACCTATACCTCTGGGGCTAATAATACACTATATGTTTATAAAAAAAATACATGTACAAGTGGACCTAGGCTGTTCAAACCTGTGTTGTTCCAAGGTCAACTGTATAATATATACACAATTATAATGGGAATTACATAAACATAGAAAATAACCTAAAAATACACACACCCAAACTAGTAGTCTAAAATGTAGGATGGATGGCAAAAAGTACAGAAAATGTATAATTTAGTTGGCTCTCTGGGGTCTGACATTTTTAACAGTGCCAATGTAGTCAGTACTTTCCCACCTTACCTGTTTTGCAGTTACAATTGTATTAATCAGAAAAAATATACACCAAGAAATTATAAAGAAGATGTGGCTTTCCATGACTTGTAAAATATTCAGAAATCTTTCTATCCTCTTAAAATACTTTTCTATATCTTTCTGCATAGAGAACTTGTCATCTACTCAATTCATGAAGGTGGCAACTCCGTGTCTTTTACTTCATGGCATTTCTTCACACACAAAGACCTCCCTCAGTAACTTGGTTAGAAGTGATGACTCTTTTCACACATATCAACTCTTATAAGAGTATTTTTCTAGTAATATGAACCTTGATTGACACTTATCCTCTCATCCATATGGCATGTGAACTTACCTGTCTTTTATCTCTTGTCATATTTATTTTATATTTTTGCATGACTTTCTCCTTTATTATAGTGCACATTTTTCCTTAGAAGAGATTTTGTCTTTTCATATAGTTGCTGCCATTCCAATGAATGAAGAAAAAGAGAAGCAAAAATAAAGTAAGGGAGTGTTATTATTTTTCTGGTAAATAATTTCAATGTAAATTTGAGACAACCAGTGAATTGTCATAAATTTATTAGAGCCCACACTAACCTCTAAATGCTGTAGTGCACTAACAGTTTCCTGATTATAATATTAAATCTTTCAGACACAACCAAGGATCAGTCTCCAACAAAATTGAATTCTGTCACCATTTTGCTCCTTATTTAATTCAGAATGGAGAGAGAATAGAGGAAAGAACCTCACATCTTCTTTCCAGGAAGAAATGACCCACAATGTCTTCTGGCTAAATCCTACATCCTCTGTCTATCTTTTTACAAGAAATTAATTAAAACAAACAAACAAATAAACAAACATGGACTGAGCATATATGAAGGCTATGTGAGTTGCTTTACAGGCATTATTCCATTTAATTATTTTTTTTATTTATTTCATTTTATTTTTAACTTAATTCCAGTATAGCTAACATACAGTGTTCTATTAGTTTCAGGTGTACAATATAGTGATTCAACAATCTTATACATTACTCAGTGCTTACCTTGATACGTTTACTTTTAATCCCCTTTAAGTGTTTCACCCATGCCCCCACACACCTCGCCTCTGGTAACCATCAGTTTGTTCACTATAGTTAAGAGACTGTTTCTTGGTTTGCTTCTCCATCTCTTCTTTTTTGTTGTTCATTTTTTTTTGTTTCTTAAATTCCACATATGAGTGAAATCATATGGACTTTTCTTTCTCTAAATGTGTCATTTCACTTGGCATTATACTCTCTAGATCCATGTTGTTGCAAATGCCAAGATATCATCCTTTTTTTATGGCTGAGTAATATTCCTATAGATGATAGATAGGAACTTATCTATCTATATATCTATATGTAGATATAGATAGGAATTTATCTATCTATCTATCCATCTATCATCTGTCTTTATATATATCCCACATCTTCTTTATCCATTAATCTATCAATGGACTCTTGGGCTCCTTCCATAATTGAGCGATTGTTCATAATACTTTAATAAACCTAAGTGTACATATATCTTTTTGAATTAGTGTTTTTGTATTTTTTGTGTAAATATCCAGGAGTGGAATTACTGGATTATATCATAATTCTATTTTTAATTTTTTGAGAAACCTCCATACCATTTTCCATATTACATTTAATACTTAAGAAATTTCATGGGTGTATAATCATACCATGACACAGTTAAGCAAACAAGCTAAGAATGTTCAATTCATCTGCCTAAAACTATTCTAGTATAAATTCATTATACTGGAATTTGAACCCAAGTATAATTAAAAATTTGTGATCTTTACATTAACATTGTAAACAGGATTCATATAGTTACATATCATTAAGTCAGTAGTTATTAAACTATTAGTAGTTAAGTTTTGGGGGAGTCAGCTTAAAAGATAAGTACTCCACAGGGTTTTATAAATGTAAAATAACATAATGCATTTAATACTGTTTTGAGCAGCATGAAACATTACTCAAATACCATGGATTTCTAAAGTTTGTTCAGAATATGGGACTCCTACATCTACTCTTCCACCCATTCCTTCATCAGCCTTCCTCTGATGTACTGAACTAAACAGGGGCATCCATGCATGAATTCATCTTCAAAGAGGCTGCAGTCTAGGCCCAAAGTATAACAGGGTAGAGATGCTGGTGCTTGTAAGATGGGCAATTGTATGATCTTAATATCCACAGACCCGTTATTTTACTTAAGGCTTTAATTAGTTGGGACATGTCCACTCCTACTATGCATTTAAGCACAGCCAGCCATCAGAGATACAGAGCTTCTTTGAATTTGTCCAGCTAAGTCTCCCTTGGGTATTCTCTGTTCCTGTGGAAATCCCCGCTATCTCATCCTGAGCCATATTCATCCCTCAGGCCCCATGGGTTCCTACTCCTTAAATAGTATTAGTAGCTACAGTTCCCTCAGGCTTCCAGGAATCCTATATAACCAGGAGAACCTAAAAGCTTCTTTTGCCTCAGATAGATAAACTGGTAACCTCCTATGCCTTTTAAGAAACACTATCTCCAACTTGCACAGTCTGAGCAAGAAAGCAAAGCAGTGAATGTTGTTCATTAAGTGATGGGGAAACAGAAGTGGCTATAGATTCTGGTAAGTTTGTTATGGGGAAGGAGGACTAATATTGGGGGAAAAACAATGATCAATTTGTCAATGGAAAGGAGGGCAGAAAATTTGGGGTAAAGAAAAGAAATTGTGGGTAGTTGGAAATAAAGATTGAAGTGAGGCGAAAAAGGGGTTTGAAGGAAAATAATGCATAATGTGGCACAGTTATGAGATGAGATGAGATACCTTTGAATGCTTTAGGTAAGTGAACAGATAATATTTGAATAGAATTATGAGAAGGACATGTAAATTACTTTACAGAGAAAAAGAAAGAATATCTGTGCTTTGATGAATGAGGGTAACAATAATATGTATTGAAGTCAGAAATAGTAAAGTTATCTGAGAGGCACTCTGGGGGATTTGAGCACAAAGGTAGAGAAAGGGGAGTAGAGGCAAAAATCACATGTATAAATCCATCTCCCTTTCCCCAAATACTGGAAAGAAGGATCTTCTTAGTAAAGACAATGGCTTTCCTTTCATCCTGAGATCAGTAGGCAGCAGTTAATAATTTTCAAAACAGGAATGAGGGATGCCTGGGTGACTCAGTTAAGCATTTGTCTTCTGCTCAGGTCATGATCCTGGGGTCCTAGGATTGAGCCCCACTTCAGGCTCCCTGCTTGGTGGGGAGCCTGCTTCTCCCTTTCCCTCTGCCTACTGGTCCCTCTGTTTGTGCTTGCTCTCTCTGTCAAATAAATAAATAAAATCTTTAAAAAAACCCCAAAACACAGGAATGATTTACCTTGCCTATGTCTTTCAGAATTTACTGCTGTAAGAAAAATTGGTTTGAAGGAATGACACACACAAAAAAGGAAGAATTAGATGAGTTAAATAGCTAACAAAATAGTTTAGAAGAGACATCATGACAGAAGTAAAGAGAAGTGAATTAGTTAAATACTTTGGTTGTAGAAACAAGAGGCCATATTGATGGGTGGATAGGAGTAAAAACAATTTGAAGAATCAAGGACAATACTTAGTTTTTACATATTGTCAATTACACAGCATGAATTATTAAGGCGATTATCAAGAATTCTTTCTTGGCCATGTGATCTTTGATGTGACTTTTAGATACACAGACAGAGATATCTAGTAGACCATTTCTTATTTCCCCACTCTTGTTGGAGGTTATTATAGGTCTCCCTACTTCACTCTCTTCTCTGCCCAACAAAACCTCTTCCTTTCAAGACCTGCCTCCCTTGGTTTTCTTCTAGACCTACCTTTTGAGTAAAATAGTAAAGAAAAGTGAGAAAACAATACGTGCTCAGGTGTTGGAGGCATTTGCAGGCAAGGACAAGGATATTACTGAGGGAAGCCTGGTAGACATGCTCTGCAGTCTGAGTGTGAAGCGTCCTTTATGAGTTATATCCATCACTCTAATCCCTAGTGTGGGCCTGAGAGTCATCGTAGTATAGAATTGGGACTACTTTCTGAAATAGGGTTAAAATGCTTCAGTAGCAGTTACAGAACCTTTAGAAGCAGAGCTTAAATTCTAATTCTATTGATTCTTTTTATTTATTTTGAGAGAGAGAGAATGAGAGAAGGGGGCATGGCAAAGGGAGAAGGAGAGAGAGAGAATCTTAAGCAGGCTCTATACCCAAGATGGAGCATGATGTGGGGCTCCATCTCACAACCCTAAGATCATGACATGAGCCAAAATCAATAGTCAGGTGCTTATCTGAGCCACCCAGTTGCCCCTAATTCTAATGATTCTTCTGTTTGCTCTGTAATTTCTGGGCTTCAGGCTACCCATATGTAACCTGGCCTTTGTTGATCTGATATAGATAGTGGTTCAAATACAATATATGCCTATAAATAATTTTTATTATGTCAGTTAGCTACTGTAGAGTACATTATTAGTTTTTGATGTCTTCAATGACTCAGTTAAATATAACATATAATTTTAAGGAGTCTACAAGTACTCTCCCATAAGTACACCTACAAGTACTATCCCAATGTCCATTGGGATATGATTTTAACTCATGAATAAACTTAAGGAACTGGATGATGATATCTGTTTTTTCTTTATGTAGGTATCATCATTCATAACTTTGAAAGAATCATTGCATTTATTATGAGAAATAAGATATAGATGGTTAAGTGACCAGGGCTTTAGTGACACACATAACATGTTGCATGGTGGTTGTGACAGAAGGAAAGTGTGGCAGAAAAAGTATACATTGGTAAAATATTAAGCTACTGAAGTGTCTGAAGAAACTGAATTTGTTTTTTTTTAAAGATTTTATTTATTAATTTGACAGACAGAGATCACAAGCTGGCAGAGAGAGGAGGAAGCAGGCTCCCCTCTGAGCAGAGGGCCGGATGCGGGGCTCGATCCTAGGACCCTGGGATCACAACCTGGGGCTCGATCCTAGGACCCTGGGATCACAACCTGAACCTGAACCGAAGGCAGAGGTTTTAACCCACTGAGCCACCCAGGTGCCCCTGTTGTTTTAACTGCTTTGGCATTAGTGACTGCATGTGGTGGTAGGCTGGAACTCAAATGTTGAAGAAGCTAGTCACATGGCTATAGGAAGCAGACAGATGAGGGAGCCACTATCCTGGAAAATCACCACATGAACAAAACCCTGAAACCAATATTTATGAAAGCTATTATTGCCCCAATGTTTATAGCAACAATGGCCACGGTCGCCAAACTGTGGAAAGAACCAAGATGCCCTTCAACAGACGAATGGATAAGAAAGATGTGGTCCATATACACTATGGAGTATTATGCCTCCATCAGAAAGGATGAATACCCAACTTTTGTAGCAACATGGACAGGACTGGAAGAGATTATGCTGAGTGAAATAAATCAAGCCGAGAGTCAATTATCATATGGTTTCACTTATTTGCGGAGCATAACAAATAATACGGAGGACATGGGGAGGTGGAGAGGAGAAGGGAGTTGAGGGAAATTGGAGGGGGAGATGAACCATAAGAGACTATGGACTCTGAAAAACAACCTGAGGGTTTTGAAGGGGCGGGGGGTGGGAGATTGGGGGAGCCAGGTGGTGGGTATTATGGAGGGCACGCATTGCAAGGAGCACTAGGTGTGGTGCAAAAACTATGAATTCTGTTACACTGAAAAGAAATGAAATTTAAAAAAATAAATAAATAAAAAATAATTTTTTAAAAAAGCTATTATTGTACCTTTGTGACTTCAGGCAAACCACTTCAGTCTCTAAGCCTCGGTCTACATATCTATAACATGCCTCTATTTTGACATCACTGGAGATATTTTACAGTGCAAATATGATCATTAAAATGTAAAAATATGGGGCACCTGGGTGGCTCAGTGGTCAAGCCTCTGCCTTCAGCTCAGGTTATGATCTCAGGGTCCTGGGATCCATCCCCACATTCAGCTCTCTGCTCAACAGGGAGCCTGCTTCCCCCTCTCTCTTTGCCTGTCTCTCTTCCTACTTGTGATTTATCTCTCTGTCAAATAAATAAAATCTTTAAAAAAGTGTAAAAATTCAAATTGAAAGAGGACTGGGGTAAGAACTTTCATAAATTATTTAATGTAATCATCTATATTATATTGTGAGATAGGGTTTATTAACTTTGTAACTGAAACACATTAAAACTGAATGAACAAAGAAGCAAAACCAAGAAAATTAGGAGATTGGCACCAGGCTAGATCACAATCTGAGGATGTCGGGGGTCCTAACTTCATTCCAAGACCATAGGGACAGTTAGGCTGAGACTGGTGGTATTTTTCCTGCTTCTGTCAGAGACCCAAGGCTATGTGCAGAGAGGAGCATTAGAAAGGGGCTGCAAGTTCCAGTGACACCAAAAAGCTGGCTCCAGGACCAACAAGGATGATGTAGTTCACAATTCAATTGCATCAATGGAAAAAATGTAAACAATTCAATTAAGTATTGAACTGGCCTGACTGCAGTTTAAGTACACATAGATGAACCTTGGTAGAAAATATGAAATGGAAACCAAGCTCCAAATACCTGTGATTGAGTAAGTGAGGATAAGTTTTATTTACTCTTGGATGGGGTTCTGGTTCCCATTTAAACCCGTTTGAAGGCTCATTTATTTCACTCTCTAATTGGTAAACACACTTGCTGCATATACAATGTTTTTGAAGTATCCATTCATATCTCATGATATGATTTGATTCATCTTATGGACTCTTTTCTATTAGAGATAGCTAACTCTATACATTTATTGCCTATGCTTTTTCTGACATTCCTTCTAAAATGTTTCCATCCAGTTTCCTTGTCAGAGGAAAATGAATGCTTAACATGGAGAGATCAGGGTCTTGGCAAATTATCCTTGCTTAATATCATACACAAAAATAAATGACAAGTAAATGATGACTCTAAAAGTAGATAGAAACAAACCAATCTATAAAAATATCAGAAGAAAAGATAGGAGAATATATTATAAATTTAGGGGAGGGAAGAGTTTCCTGTGAATGACTCAAAATCTGGAATCAATGGAATAAAAGATTGACAGAAAATTACATAACCATAAACCATGTAAAGAATTAAAAAGTAATATATTAAAACATGATGGTGTCTTTGGATAATTTCCAAAATCATTTTACAAACTGTACAGATAATGTCTCTACAAAGAATAAGAGTTAAGAAAAAAACTAATGTAGAAACATAAGTTGCTATCTTCTTAACGTGTGTTTTTCTTCCTTCTAGGAGTCCACATTCTTATGGTAGGAAAATGGCTACTTGGGACACCTTCATAACAGGTTCTAACTCCAGTACTAAACAGTTTGTTTCATTCTACCTCACTGGGATTCCTGGCTATGAGAATGTTAATCACTTTATTTCCATCCCTTTTTGTGTGTGCTACCTCATTGGAATAGTGGGCAACTGCACAATCCTTCACATCATCCACACAGATAAGAGTCTCCACGAACCCATGTACTATTTCCTGGCCATGCTGTCCCTCACTGACATGGGCATGTCATTCTCCACCTTGCCCACAGTATTAAAAATCTTATGGTTTGATGCTAGGGAGATTGAGGTGAATGCTTGTGTGGCACAGATGTATTTTATTCATACTTTTTCTCTGATGGAGTCAGCTGTGCTTCTAGCCATGGCTTTTGACCGATATGTTGCCATTTGTGATCCTTTGAGGTATTGCAGCAAACTCACCCCACAACGCATTATCTATATAGGGGTCTTCATTATAATCAGATGCTCCATTGTCCTCCCTGTTATTCTTGTTCGTATTCCCACATTTCCCTTCTGTCACTCCCATGTTCTCTCCCACTCTTTCTGCTTACATCAAGAAGTCATCCAGTTGGCCTGTGCTGACATCTCATTCAACATTTTATATGGCTTGTTTGTTGTTGCATTTTACTGGGGTGTAGATTCTCTAGGGATCTTGTTATCTTATGCTTTCATCCTCCATTCGGTGCTAGGCATTGCATCCCAGAGAGGGAAGCTCAAAGCCCTCAATACATGTGCTTCCCACATTTGTGCTGTGCTCATTCTGTATGTGCCTATGATAGGGCTATCCTTAGTGCATCGCTTTGCAAAACACTCCTCCCCCATTGTCCACATAACCATGGCCAATATTTACCTGTTAGTTCCACCAGTACTTAACCCAGTAATTTACAGCATCAAGACGAAGCAGATTCGCCAAGCTTTCCTAAGGATATTAGCACCCAAAAGGGTTGGACTTGCTCACAATTAGAAGGGATGAGATACTCTATTATTTTGACTCTATCCATGACCTTCATTCTGAAGATAACCAGCTTAGAATTTTTTGGGACACATTTGGTATATAGTAAGTGCATGATAGTTAATAAATTCTACATATCTCTATAAGAAAAATATTGTAATTGTGTCTATCATTACTTCCCAGCTTTAAAGCATCTCAAAATCCTGATACAAAGAGGTTTAGTAAGAGGAAATTCATTAAACCAAAACATTTATGGAGATATTTTTTGTTCAGGTTTGGAGAGAAGCCCAATCTTCCATGTTAAAACTAAGACTTACAGAAGTTAATATTGCAAAGGTAACAGAGGTAATATGTAGTAAACTGGGCACTGGTAACTAGGAACATTTTCTTTCAAATGAAACAAAGTAGACCTTATTCTTCATATTTTGAGCCAAATCATAATAAAATGGATATTTCAGTTTAGATATAGAATAAATAATAAGATTGCATTTCTTTGTCTGCTTTACTTCTGTTGGAATGAATGTCAGAAAAAACTTGGGCAATGAATGCATTGGGTTAGTTTTCACAAGACCAGTCAACACTTTGCACTCACAGGGCTGTATATTCATGCTGAGTATAAATATATCAAAACACTTGGTCAGTGTACATGCCTATGAGGAAAAATGTCTTCAGAACTTTAAACAAAATAGAGTAAGAGAGATGCCAAAAGCTTCCCAAGACTCTTGCCGCCTCATCTAATTCCTTAGGAAAGAAGAGGAAACAAATCTCCAATATTGAAGTAAAGTGTACACTCTAATGGGGCAATGGAAATGCATCTGAAGTAATTAGAAAGAGCATTCAAACAGAATCTAAACTAATTATTTTTCATTCTAGTACCATAAAGATAATGAGCGCTGAATGCTGGTATTTTCTTGCATCTGCTGTCTGCTGTGTGTCTTCTTATCTTTTCTCAGTGCCAGATTTTTGTAACTGATGTATTTAGGAAAACTAAATATGCAGTGATTAATCTAAAGTTTTCTTTCTTACACTTCTCTGAGGTAACCCCCAATTTTCAAAAAAAAATTACACCTGATTAATCAAAAAATGGATATCAGATTTCTTGTAAGAAAACAATGAAGAAAAATGACATATTTAAAATTCAACAGTTAATAAAATCCAGATTGTGATAGTCATGGTGATCCACGCAGAGATGGAAAGTGATAGAGATATATACACGTATATGAAATAGACATTTCTTTTTCAGATTAATTAAGAATTTGTTAGGAAACAGATGCCACACTCAAACTGGATAATTTCAAGAATTTGATAAAAGGGTCAAGAGTCATTGAAAATATGTTGGCAAGATTTAGGAAAATGAGGAAGGTTTATATTTATATCTGTATCTATATCTATATTTATATTTATAGTATTCCAGATGAGAAGTTTGTTACCATCACTAGTCCCATTGAGGCAAAGGAAAAAGAATTTACCCAAACTTAGAAAAGGCATCATGTGAAGAAGGACACTTAACATCCACTCCCCCTTTCTGTAGGGAGAGGCAGCCATTATGAGGGGTTGGTGGACATCCAGAAGAGTTAACCTCAACTGTAGGTTCTTCTGTATTCCTGTTTTCAGCTTCCATCACTAAGTCAAACAAGAAGCCAGAGAGCGAAAGGAGCCATTCATGCAATCCATTACGGTCAGGACAGAAAGCAGAGTAGATTTGGGAAATAGAATGAGCATGCCCTTGTCACAGAAACCATTTTGCCTTTCATTTTTATATCTACTCTCAGGCTTGTGACCTAGATAGTACTCTACCCATAGCTCTACATGTGGATATTTGCCCATCACATTTTCCCCATCATAGTGAATCATTCAAAATTGAACTTATGACTTAAGGTTGTCAAAAATGTTGGCAGTGGAAAACAAAATTATTTTCTTATTTCTTTCCACTGTATATCTGAGGAATATATATAGACTATACAGCAAAAGAGTATGGATGCAATGACTAATGAAAACACTTTAATTTGGGAATCCTTGAGTATATCAAACTTATATGATACCAAAGTGATTTAAGTTAAAGAAACTAAAGTGTAAGGAGAATTATGAAGCATCCAGTGCCAGTAAAGGCAGTAAGTTCAGATCATTTGTCTGGCAATTCCTCAATACGTTTGAAGATGGAACTGTAAGCGTTTTCCTATTATTACGGTATAAATAATCTCACATTTTCATAGTCTATCAGTGCATGATAAATTTCTGTAGTAATTGAGTACTTTTTATGTAGGAAGACTGTTACTTATACTGAGGGCATCAATTTCTGAAAAAGCCAGTTCTCAATTGAAAGTATTAAATGCAGCAATGACTGAAGATTACTGAGTCACTGTGACGTATGTGCCATAGGCAAAACCTGAGTTCAGTGAACACGTGATGAAGTTGTCAAGTGTTTTTGTTTTTTTTTGTTTTTTTTTTTAATTTTCTTTCATTTGTTCAATCATTCTTTCTTTATTTCTCTTTTTTTTTTCTTTCTTTCTCTTAAATTTCACTTAGTTAACATACAGTGCAATACTGGTTTCAGGAATAGAATTCACAGATTCATCACTTACATATACAGTGCTCCTCACAACAAATGCCCTCCTTAATACCCATCACCTAATTATCCCATCCTCCTACCCACCTCCCTCTATCAACCCTGTTTGTTCACTATCATTAGGAGTCTCTTATGTCTTGTTTCCTTCTCTCATTTTTTTTCTTTCTCCCCTTCCCATATGTTATCTGTTTTTCCTAAATTCCACACATGAGTGAGATCATTTGTCTTTCTCTGACTGACTTATTTCACTTAGCATAATACACTACCTCCATCCATGTTGTTGCAAATGGCAAGATTTCATTCTTTTTGATGACCAAATAATATTCCACCACACACACACACACACACACACACACACACACACACACACCACATCTTCTTTATCCATTCATCAGTTGATGGACATTTGGGCTTTCTCCATAGTTTGGCTGTTGTTGATAATGCTGCTGCAAACATCAGGGTATATATAGCCCTATATTGTATCCTTTGGGTAAATGCTTACTAGAGAAATTCCTGGATAGTAGGATTGCTCTATTTTTAACTTTTTGAGGAACCTCCAAACTGTTCTCCAGAGTGGCTGCACCAATTTGCATTCCCACCAGCAGTGCAAGAGCATTCCCTTTTCTCTGTATCCTCACCAATACCTGTTGTTTCTTGTATTTTTAAAATTTTAGCTATTCTGACAGATGCAAGGTGGTATCTCATAGTGGATTTGTATTTACCTGATGATGAGTGACGTTGAGCATTTTTTCATGTGTTGGTTAGCCACCTGGATGTCTTCTTTAGAAAACTATCTATTCAAGCCTTTCATCCATTTTGAATTTATTTTTGTATATGATGTAAGAAAGTGGTCCCGTTTCATTCCTCTGCATGTTGCTGCCCAGTTTCCCAATGCCATTTGTTGAAAAGACTGTCTTTTTTCTATTGGACATCCTTTCTTGCTTTGTCAAAGATTAGTTGACTCTATAGTTGTGGGGCCATTTTGGGTTCTCAATTATGTTCCATTGATCTGTGTCTGTTTTTGTGCCATTACTATACTGTTTTGATGATTATAGCTTTGTGACATAGCTTGAAATCTGGAATCATGATCCTCTAGTTTTGTTTTCTTCTTTCAGAAATGCTTTGGGTATTTGGGGTCTTTTGTGATTCCACACAAATTTTAGGATTGTTTATTCCAGCTCTGTGAAAAATGCTGGTGTGATTTTGATAGGGACTACACTGAATGTGTAGATTACTTTGGGCAGCATAGACATTTTAGCAATATTTTTTCTTCCAATCCATGAGCATGGAATGTTTTTCTACTTATTTTTGTTCTCTTCATTTACTTTCATAAGTGTTCTACAGTCTTCAGAGTACAGATCTTTTACCTCTTTAGTAAGGCTTATTTGTAGGTATCTTACTGTTTTTGGTGCATTGCAAGTGGAATCGATTTCTTTTCCTGCTGCTTAGTTATTGTTGTATAGGTATTTCTGCACATTAATTTTATATCCTACAACCTTGCTAAATTCTGGGAGAAGTTCTAGAACTTTTTTTGGTGGCGTTTTCAGGTTTTCTACACAGAATAGCATGTTGTCTGCAAATAGTGAAAGTTTGAAGCTTCTTTCCCAATTTAGATGCATTTTATTTCCTTTTGTTGTCTGATTTCTGAGCTGAGGATTTCCAATACTATGTTAAATGGTAATTGTAGGAGTGGAAATCCTTGTCTTGTTCCTGACAATAAGGGAAAGGCTCTCAGTTTTTCCTCATTGAGGACAATATTAGCTGTGGGTCTTTCATACATGGCATGATGTTCAGGTATGTTCCATCTACCCCTACTTTGTTGATGGTTTTTATCAAGAAAGGATGCTGTATTTTGTTGAATGCTTCTTCCTCATCTATTGACAGGATCATATGGCTCTTTTCTCTTATTAATGTGGTGTATCATGATGTTTTATTTGTTAATGTTGAACTACCCCTTCAGCCAGTGATAAATCCTACTAGATTATGGTGAATAATTCTTAAATTCTCAAGTACTTTCTCAAGAACTCTTGAATTTGATTTGCTAAGTTTTTTTGTTTTTGTTTTTGCTTTTTTATAATTTTTGCATCTATGTTCATCCGGGATTTTGGCCTGTAATTCTCCTTTATACTGAGGCCTTGGTTTTGGAATCAAGGTAATGCTGACATTCAAGAATGAGTTTGGAAGTTTTCCTTCCATTTTTATATTTTGAAACACTATGAGGATAATAGGTATCAACTCTTCTTTAAATGTCTGGTAGAAACCCCTGGGAATCAATATGGTCCTAGATTTTTATTTGCTGGAAGATGTTAGGCATTATAATTACACCAATATTGCCAAAATCAACACCAGAATTGGAGAAATTCATAGAAGACCACATTTTTATTACAATTGCAACATCCACCTAATTAGGGATTTCTGATTATTCAATAGTGCACATGCCACCCTGTTGTTTCTCAATCCCAAATAGAGATTTAGGAGTCAGTATTTGTTGACAAAGAGAGAGTTTTAAAAGTTGAGTAAAAGCTTCTCTTGTATACATATTAAACATTTTAATCTATGTAATTAGGAAGAATTCTATGGCACAGTGAAGAAAATACCATACCAGGCAATCAGATCTGAGTGATAATATTGGTTTTATTGTTTTATGTGTGGTTTTAATATAGATTTTATTTTTTATAGTGGTTTTAGGTGTTAGGGTCCGTGATCAAAGGAATGAGACTGATGCAAAGCGAAAGTCAAGCAAAGCTTTATTTTGCGCCAAGCATCGGAAATCAAACTGACCAGTCGGGGCTGTCTCTTACGAAGAGGCGATGACGACGACCCCGACAAGGCCGCTCCCAAGAAGGCTACTCCCCAGACGAGGCCACTCTGGATGAGGCCGCTCTGGATGAGGCCGCTCTGGACGAGGCCGCTCCTCAGAATGACACCTCTCTGACAAGGCTGCTCTGGAGCCGCTCCCCAGAATGACACTGCTCCGACAAGGCCGCTCTGGACAAGTGCCGTGGTGCTGCGGCTCGGGGTGGCGAGACCACTCATGGCCTTGGCGCCAAGGCTGCTGGCGGCGAGGCCATTCGTAGCAGTGCCACTCCCAGAGGCAAGGCGGCTGGCAGTGAGGCCGTTTGCGGCGGCACTGCTGCTGACGACTACGATGACTAGGACGACCACGATGCTCCCGACGACCATGACGACGGTGCTCCTGGCGACTATTACTCCAATGACTACCGTAACGGCTATCCTAACAGCTATCTCAACGGCTATTCTAATGGCTATCCTAATGGCTATTCTAAGAGCTATCCCAATGGCTATTCTAATGGCTATCCTAAAGGATATTCTAACGACTATCCTAACAACTATCCCAATGGCTATTCTAATGACTATCCTAATGGCTATTCTAACAGCTATTCTAATGGCTATCCTAACAGCTATCCTAACAGCTATCCCAATGGCTATTCTAATGGCTATCCTAATGGCTATTCTCACAGCTATCTCAATGGCTATTCTAATGGCTATCCTAACGGCTATTCTAATGGCCATCCTAACAGCTATTCTAAAGGCTATCCTAACAGCTATCCCAATGGCTATCCTAACAGCTATCCCAATGGCTATTCTAACAGCTATCCCAATGGCTATTCTAATGGCTATCCTAAAGGCTATCCTAACGGCTATCCTAATGGCTATCCTAACAGCTATTCTAACAGCTATCCCAATGGCTATCCTAAAGGCTATCCTAACGGCTATCCTAATGGCTATCCCAATGGCTATCCTAACAGCTATTCTAACAGCTATCCCAATGGCTATTCTAATGGCTATTCTAACAGCTATCCCAATGGCTATTCTAATGACTATCCTAATGGCTATCTTAACAGCTATTCTAACAGCTATCCTAACGGCTATCCCAACGGCTATTCTAAATGCTATCCTAACAGCTATTCTAACGGCTATCCTAATGGCTATCCCAACGGCTATTCTAAATGCTATCCTAACAGCTATTCTAACAGCTATCCTAATGGCTATCCCAATGGCTATCCTAACGGCTATTCTAACAGCTATCCCAATGGCTATCCTAACGGCTATTCTAACGACTATCCTAACGGCTATCCTAACAGCTATTCTAACAGCTATCCTAATGGCTATCCCAATGGCTATTCTAAATGCTATCCTAACAGCTATTCTAACAGCTATCCTAATGGCTATCCCAACAGCTATTCTAAATGCTATCCTAACAGCTATTCTAACGGCTATCCTAATGGCTATCCCAATGGCTATCCTAACGGCTATTCTAACGGCTATCCTAACGGCTATTCTAATGGCTATCCTAACAGCTATCCCAATGGCTATTCTAACAGCTATCCCAATGGCTATTCTAATGGCTATCCTAAAGGCTATCCTAACAGCTATTCTAATGGCTATCCTAATGGCTATCCCAATGGCTATCCTAACGGCTATTCTAACAGCTATCCCAATGGCTATTCTAATGGCTATCCTAACAGCTATCCCAACAGCTATTCTAATGGCTATCCTAATGGCTATGCTAATGGCTACTTCTCCTACTACTCTCCCCCCTCCCAGCCTCACAGACTAACCTTTATAGAAGTGGTTGAGCCCTGCCCACACACAGGTGGCCAATGAGATTTCAACTCACCATAGTAAATATACGCACGCCCCACTGATTGGATGTCTCTATCTGGTTGGCCCGCCCCTGTATCCAGGGTTTACAAGTAAGTTCCTCCGGGAGGGGCAGGGTCAACCCAAGCCCACAATCAAATGGCTCCCTCTGGCCAACCAAGCCCCTATATTTCCCCCTTTTCTTTGGAAATTAGTCAAATCCTTGACTTTTCAGCCAGTTCTATGTTCTCCTGTTGTAAGGGGTTATATTGAGCATGTAAGACTAACATTTTTATCGCTCTAATTTTCTTTTGTACAAATGACATTAGTGTACAGTTGGCTGATGAGTTAACCATTCACCACTTTGTATAACCTTTTCTATTTTTCCTAATTCAATTCATCTAATATCCCACCTATACTTTACATAAATAGGTAACAATAGGAGCAACAATACACAACCAGGTAACAATAGGAGCAACAATAGACTCATAGTCTTTTGAGTCTTAGCTTTAGTCCACAGTCAGCGGGGTCTGCAGGCTGCAGCTTCCATCTCTGGGGGGCATCCTCATCCTTGGCTCGTTTGACATGACCTGCATGAATCCAGGCCCTAATTCCTTCTACTTTTATTGCCGTGGGGGTGGTCAGGATGACAGTAAATGGTTCCTCCCAGCAAGACTCCAAATTTCCCATCTGGTGGTAGCTTATCCAAACCAAGTCCCCTGCTTGGTAAGGATGTAATTCCACCTCTGTCTCCATCTCAGTGTGGGCTCTTTTTAAGACAGACTGTAATGCCTGCAGTGACTGGAGTACAGACTGATCAGTCATTTCTGCTAGGGCAACCTCTTGTAGCCGAGGACAGACTGGGGGGGGTGTGTCTCCCGAACATTATTTCAAATGGGGTCACCTTGTTTAGATAGGGTGTACATCGTGCCCTGAGGAGGGCGAAAAGAAGGAGATCCACCCATCCACCGCCAGTCTCCAGAATTAGTTTTGTCAAGGTGTCTTTAAGAGTCTGGTTAATTCTCTCTACTTGCCTGGAACTCTGGGGTCGGTAGGCACAATGTAGTGTCAGTTAGTGCCCACGGCCTTGGCCAATGCCTGTGAGACTGAACTCACAAATGCAGGGCCATTGTCTGACACGATTGCAAGAGGCAGCCCAAACCTAGGAATTATTTCTTCTAGTAGCTTTTTGGCTACCACTCCTGCCGTCTCATGTTTGGTGGAAAAAGCCTCTACTCAGCTTGAAAAGGTATCTACAAAAACTAACATATACTTGTGCCCATATTTTCTGGGTTTCATTTCTGTAAAATTTATTTCCCAATAAATTCCTGGTTCCTTACCTCTTTCTCTTTTCCCTCTTCCCATTTTAGCTCTTCCCACATTAACTGCCTGGCATTGAGCACATCTATCAACTACATCCTGAACCATACGCCCTAATTTAGAAACCTGGAACTGCTTGCCTATAAGCTCCTTGAGTTTGCGTATCCCCAAATGAGTACCCTGGTGTATCTGGTCTACTAACTTCTTACCTAGTCTTCGAGGAAGAATTATTTTTCCTGCTTTAGTCTTAGCACAGTCCTTTTCATAGTCCAATTTAACTCATTTCTGTAAATACTTTAAATCTTCTTCTGAATAGTTCGGTTTTTCTGGTAGGGCTAGAGCCGGGAGTGTAACTAGTTCTTGTACTGTTTCTCGGGCTGCTTGCTTTGCGGCTTGATCTGCTAATTGGTTTCCTTTTGAAATCAGATCAGTCCCCTTTTGGTCTCCTGGGCAATGCATAACGGCCACCTCTTTTGGGACCCAAATAGCCTGGAGGAGAGCCAATATTTCTCCTCTGTTTTTAATTCCTTTTCCTTCTGCTGTTAATAGGCCCCTTTCTTTATAAATAGCCCCATGTATATGGAGAGTAGCAAAGGCGTACCTGCTGTCCGTATAGATGTTGGTGGTTTTACCTTTGGCCATCTGCAGTGCCTTAGTGAGTGCAATCAGTTCCGCTTTTTGTGCTGAAGTTCCATTTGGCAGGGCTGCTGTCCAGAGTTCCTGCTCAGGAGAAACCACCGCAGCCCCCGCATACCTCTTTCCATCAACCATGTAGCTACTCCCATCTGTGAAGAGAGTCATCTCGGCATCCGGGAGGGGAATGTCTCTGAGATCCGGCCTTATTCCTGCGACTTGGATTAGGACCTCTCCACAGTCGTGTGGGTGGTCAGCCAGCTCCTCTGGCAGCAGCATGGCTGGATTTAGCACTGCCAGGGGCCAGAAGGTCACTCTTGGTTTGTTGAGGAGGAGGGCCTGATACCCCATCACTCAGGCATTCATCATCAATCAGTCTGGTGGAATCTGGAGAAGGCCCTTGATAGCGTGGGTGGTTGTCAAGATGAGATTTTGACCCAAATTCAATTTACTTGCATCCTTGTCCAGGAGGACCATGGCAGCAATTATGAGGAGGCAAGGGGGGAACCCAGCTGCTTCTGGATCTAGTTAATTACTAAGATAGGCTACTGGCCTTTGCCAAGGCCCCAGAGTCTGAGTCAAAACTTCTTTGGCCACCCCTACTTTTTCATCCACATACAAGTGGAAGGGCTTCTGGGATGGCCAATGCTGGGGCACTCAGTAAGGCTGTTTGTAATTCCCAAAATGCTCCTACTGCCTTAGCTGTCCACTCTATCATAGTGAGCCCCCCTTTTGCCAGTTCGTAGGGAGGTTGGGCAATCTCTGCAAACCACAGTATCCACAGCCTGCAGTAGCCCACCACCCCAAGAAACTCTCTCATTTGTTGGGACGTGGTGGGGCAGGGGTATCGGGTGACCACCTGTTTCCTGGACTCAGACAGTGAACGCACTCCCTTGTGGAGATCAAAGCCTAGATAAGTGGCATAGCTCTGACAGAGCTGTGCTTTCTTTGCTGACACCGGATACCCTTTTTCCTGCAGAGTCTGTAAGAGAGCTCTTGTCCCCTGCAAACATGACTCATAGTCCTCAGCGGCTACTAGCAAGTCATCAACATACTGTAACAGAGTGACTCCTGGGTTGGAGGTTTTGTACTCACACAAATCCTCGTGTAGGGCCTCGTCAAAAATGGTGGGTGAATTCTTGAATCCTTGGGGAAGTCTTGTCCAGATGAGCTGGCCTTGGAACCCTTCCTGTGGGTTGGACCACTGCAAAGCAAAAAGGGGCTGAGATTCCCTTGCTAAAGATATGCAGAAAAATGCATCCTTGAGATCTAAGATGGTATATACAGTTCTTTTGGGGCCCAGAAGGGAGAGTAGGGTATAGGGGTTAGGCACCATCAGGTGGATATCTTCAACCCATTTATTAACTTCCCCCCAAGTCCTGAACGGTCGATACTCCCCAGTCTCAGCCTTTTTGACAGGCAGCAAAGGTGTGTTCCATGGATATTTGCAAGGAACTAGGATCCCGTCTCCTTGGAGGCGGTTAATGTGTTTTCTGATCTCTTCCTTTACTTCCCAGGGAAGGGGGTACTGCTGAACGCAAACAGCCATAGCCGTCGCCTTTAATTGTACCACCACTGGAGGTTGTCCCCTGGCCAAGTCAGGGGGCTTCCCTTCTGCCCAGACATCGGGAAACTCGACCTGTAGAATTTGGAGAATGCTCCCCCCCTTTGTCTCCTCTGGTTTTGAGACTGGCTTGTAAAGGAGGTATTGATCTACTGCTGCCATAAGCGCCTGTGCAGTGGGTTGTCTCAAGGTTACAGTCATGTCTCCTTCCGAGAACTGAATGCCAGCTTGTAACTTGTGGAGGAGATCACTTCCCATCAAGTTATATGGGGCATTAGGGAGGACCAAAAATCAATGTTTAACTACTCCCGAGGCCAAATTTAAAGTCTTTTCTGTTGTCCATTTATGTCTCTCTGTGCCATTTGCTCCTTGTGCCCAGACTTCCTCTCCAGATAGTTTTCCTATAGGTTTAAGTAATGATGAAAACTGGGCTCCCGTGTCCACCAAAAAATCAACTGATTTCCCCTTCACTTCAATTTTTTACTCTGGTGGCCAGCATTGCCATCTTCCTTTTGGAGCACTCCCTGGCCCGGTGTCCTTTTTCCTTACAGTAAGCACACTGATTTGAATCTAAGTCTTCCTGCCTGCCTTCCCTGTGCTTAGGCTTTCCTTCCATTTACTATCCCCAACCTGCCTCATGTAATGCCAAGACATTAACCAGCTTTTTTTCTGTTTTTCATCCTCCTGTGCATCCCTGTTGTTAAACACCTTTTCTGCTATTCCCACTAACTCAGATTCTTCCCTTCAAATCCTTCAATTTTCTGAAGTTTCCTCCCTATATCTGGGGCTGACTGACTGGCAAAAGCAAGATTCACTGCCCTCTGATTTTTGGGTGCCTCAGAGTTGATCGGGCTATACATTTTATAGGTTTCAATAAGCCTTTCTAGGAAAGCTCCTGGAGACTCATTCTTACCTTGAGTCACCGTACTAATTCTGGTTTAGTCCAAGTGCAGTTTTTACTTCTGGAAATTCTTACCCATTTCAGGTCCAGGATTTCAACATATCAAAGACCTGTATTTGTTCTGAAAGTCTCCCATATGAATTTCCTTTAAGGCAGAATTCATCTTACAAGAGAACCAAAACAACTACAAATGACAAAAGCTCAGAATAGACATGGCTAAATACCAAGTGATGACCCTTATCAAAACACTGAAACTTCAGGAAATGTATAGAACCCCCGGAGCATTTACAGCATTTACCCAAATGTAACCCAAGGTTTATCATTGATTTAGCAGTACCTCCTGAGTAACTTAGCATATCAAGTAAAAGCCTTATGAGTCAAAGAGATCTCATTTACAATTCTGGGTGGGCAAAGAGAAAATCATTTACATTTTCTTAGAAACATCTCAGTCTCTAGTGAAGACTAAATATTAACCAATTGTGAACTGTTGCAATAGCAGTTAAGCACAAAACGTGTTTACCAACAGATTTTAAAAGCACAAACCCAGTTCCAGCAAGCAGTGCCCTAGCATTTCATCCCATTTGTCATCCAAGCAAAACTTCAAAACTTCAGGTTACCAAAGACTCTGAAAACCACTTTAACAATTACCCATTAAAACCCTGAAGCAGACAATTAACCATCAGTTCAGTCATCCCCCTGCTAACAGATTTCACGTTCCACCTGGACCCATTCCACTTCAGATGCCATGCTCTCCCGCCAGCAAGGGGGAGGGGCTAGGCAGTCCACATCGGGCTAGAGAAGGCAAGGAACTCCCTGAAACAAAGGTAGTTTCGGCAGCTGCTTGGGAATATTCCTTAAAGTCTCTGTCCCAAATTAGACTAACCCCAGTTGGCTCCAGTTATAGCCCTTAACACACAAAATGAGTGAGGGGGTAGCCCCACATCTATTATAATGAATGGAGAGATGAAAGTCAGAGTCCCCTTACACTCTGCTTGCCCCATTCCTTCAAACACAGCAACACAACTGATGACAAAAAGACAACACAAAGACAACCACAGACCCAGCGGTCCTTACCCAGAACCTGTCACCGGTGGGGATTTTCTCCATCCCTGGTGACCACTAGGGGGACACAAACCCTCCTCCCCCACCACCCAGGAGGACTCAAACACCCCTGGCTGCCCCCTGACCACCCAGGGGGACTTGAAACCCCGGCAGGCCCCTGACCGCCCAGGGGGACGCGAACCCCCTGGCGATCCCCTGACCATCTAGGGGGACTCAAACCCACAGTGATCGCCTAAGGGGACTCAAACCCCTGGTGACCACCTAGGGGGACTCGAACCCCTGGTGACCACCTAGGGAGACTCAAACCCCTCGACCACCCAGGGGGACTCTAACCCCCTGACCATCTAGGGGGACTCAAACCCCCTGACCGCCCAGGGGGACTCTAACCCCCTGACCATCTAGGGGGACTCAAACCCCCCAACTGCCCAAGGGGACTCGAACCCCCTGACCATCTAGGGGAATTCAAACCCCCTGACCGCCCAGGGGGACTCGAACCCCCTGTCAATCTACCAGCAGAGGGATGGGATGTCCCTGCATCCACTCCAGGCCTGGGGAGCATGGCTGCTTCCAGCTTCTCCCTGGTGGGCTATACCCTGGAGCTCCACAACCAGACAGACAGACAAGATCCCAATACCTCTGGAGGCTTTTCCCAGAAATTCCAATGCTGGCTCAGTTCTCATTGTTTGATCCCGGACGAGCCCCCAATGTTAGAGTCTGTGATCAAAGGAACAAGAGTGATGCAAAGCGAGTCAAGTAAAGCTTTATTTCGCGCCAAGCATCGAAAATCAAACTGACCAGCCGGGGCCGTCTCTTACAAAGATGCAATGACGACGACCCCGACAAGGCCGCTCCTAAGAAGGCTACTCCCCAGACGAGGCCACTCCAGACGAGGCTGATCTGGATGAGGCCGCTCCAGACGAGGCCGCTCCTCGGAATGACACCACTCTGACAAGGCCGCTCCGGACGAGGCCAGTCTGGATGAGGCCACTCCCTGGAATGACACCACTCTGACAAGGCCGATCCGGACGAGGCCGCCCCCCAGAATGACACTGCTCCGACAATGCCGCTCCAGACAAGTGCCGCTCACAGCAGTGCCGCAGCTCGGGGCAGCGAGGCCGATCGTGGCCTTGGTGCCATGGCTCGGGATGGCAAGGCCGCTCGCGGTGGCACCGCGGCTGCTGGCGGCAAGGCCGTTCATAGCAGTGCCACTCCCAGCGGTGAGGCTGCTGGCAGTGAGGCCGTTTGCGGCGGCGCCACTGCTGACGACTACAACGACCAGGACAACCACAATGCTCCCGACGACCATGATGACACTGCTCCCGATGACTATTACTCCGATGACTACCCTAACGGCTATCCTAACGGCTACCCTAACAGCTATCCCAATGGCTATTCCAATGGCTATCCTAATGGCTATACTAACAGCTATCCCAACGGCTATTCTAATGGCTATCCTAATGGCTATTCTAACAGCTATTCTAATGGCTATCCTAACGGCTATTCTAATGGCTATCCTAACGGCTATCCCAATGGCTATTCTAATGGCTATCTTAATGGCTATTCTAACGGCTAGCCTAACAGCTATCCCAACGGCTATTCTAATGGCTATCCTAATGGCTATGCTAATGGCTACTTCTCCTACTACTCTCCCACCCTCCCAGCCTCACAGACTAACCTTTATAGAGGTGGTTGAGCCCTGCCCACACACAGGTGGCCAATGAGATTTCAACTCACCATAGTAAACATATGCACACCCCACTGATTGGATGTCTCCATCTGGTTGGCCTGCCCCTGTATCCAGGGTTTGCAAGTAAGTTCCTCCGGGAGGGGCAGGGTCAACCCAAGCCCACAACCAAACGGTTCCCTCTGGCCAACCAAGCCCCTACATAGGTTCACAGCAAAATTGAGAGAAAGGAACACACATTTCCATATACCCACTGTTGTATGATTTTGAGGGAGGCAGATCACATAATGGAATCTCATTTTTATCCAGTGTATAATAATAATACTGAATTAATGTTGCTTCCGGCTCTTATGGCACTGACTCTAGGTTCATCCCCAGTTCAAGTATTTAAGAAGCCCCTCTCATTGGCTATATCATAACCAAACATCTTTATTGCCCCATCGTATTCTGGATAAAAACTAATATTTCATCTTGTTGCACTACATAGTTTGTTCCAGACATTGAGGCAGAAAATGTTGGGGAATCTCAATAGGCTTTTTGCCCCTGTATTCCCAAACTGTCATCCCCTGCTGCAGCCTGAGTGCTGAGGAGAAACCACACCAAAACTGGCGGCACTGACAGGGTTACATGCACTGTCCTGCATTTATCCTGGGGCTTCATGTCTCAAAGGACTGGAGGAAGACTTATCTGATCCTTCTTGCTCTGAGAATTAGAATGGTCTCTAATGACAAGAGGTACTGTTCTGCCAGGTATGTGAGAACTGGTGACAATGAAAGTGGGAGGTAAGAGGAAAATACAGAGGAGGGCATGAGAGACAAAAGTGAGGAGGGTGGACACCCAGAGTGTGAGGAGGAGAACCAGGAGACTGTTCTGGAAGGAAGAGGTTCTCAGTTCATCACAGGACATAATTTTCACCAAAATACCTTCATTGTTCATGCTCATTCTTATAGCATTCAGGTCATACTCAGACGTTTCAGATTGGACTTGCCTGAGATCCCCTAGATCTTTATGGTAGTGGTCTCTGTGTCCATGGGCAGGATGTGATGTTTACACGGGGTGACAATTTATTTTTCTGACATGCAGAATGGAGATTCCAGAGTGATATCAGATCACCTTCAAAGACTCCTAGAATCCCAAATATCAGTGTTTTTTAATATGACATTAATTGCGACTCACAAATCTAAACCTCAAATTATAACTCCTTTCGTTCTTTGAGTTTATAAACTATGTCCTTAAATACCACCCTCCTTCTCTGAGGAATGGTAGAAGACATCACAAGGGCATGTGAATGAAATTGACATTATAGGATCAGAAGTAGTAGGAGTTGGGCAGTCAAAATGAAGCCATGTCACAATACAAGGAGTTGTGGGATAATAGGCAAGGCAGATCATAGTGAATACGTGGAATATGGTGTATATTTGTTGTTGTGGCAACTTCAGAATACTAACATGGCTGCTCAGATTCCAAGCTCATGGTAGTCCCAAATCTCATTCCTTTTCTTCAAGAGACTTCCCATTTTATCCT
>PISX010022036.1:0-32666 GCA_004024625.1 Mellivora capensis
GTGCTGCTCAGACGCAGTGGGAGCCTTGGTCCCTTCGTCTGCAAAACGGGGACGGTCACATGTCTCTCCTTCCCTTCCTGCTCACCCTCTGCCAGGCTAAGAGGAAAAGCCTCTATCCCCGTTCCCAGTTACTGGGCCGGGACCGTGGGCTTCATGCTCATTTTACCCTCCAACAGGGGAGGATTGGTGTCCTTTGACAGTTGGGGAAACCAAGAGTAACTCCTCCAGGTAGAGTGACCATCCTGGCTTGCCTTAGACTCCGGGGTTTCCTGGGACACAGCTCTTTTACTGGGAAAATTGGGAGTCACCCTGCCTCCGGGACACACGCCCCACAAGGTATAGTATCTGAGTCCAAAGTCTGGCAGTCCAGCTCCCGACTGTATTTCCCTCTATCAGTATTTGCTAAATGAATGAGCGCATACCTCCCGCAACGGTCCCTCAGCCTTTGCCGGGCACCTTGGCTCATGTATCAGGACAGAGTTTGGACTGTGCCAGAAGTGTCCTGTGGGAAGTGAGTATGGTCTCTGGGTTCAGCTGCTGGATTCCTAGGATCCCCTTCAGGGCCCCCGTGGTTCACCTTGACCTGAGGGAACCCCCAGGGTCTGCCCATCAGGCTCTTACCCTTGTTCCTACAGGGGTGAGGAGCCCCTTGCTAATGCCAGCTGTGTTTTGCTTGCCGGAGCTCAGTTTCCTCACCTATAAAATCGGGGAGATAAAACCTGCCGGCGGGTTGCTGCAGGGTTTCAGGGAAATGTGGGTAAAGCTCCTGGCACACAGGAAGCCCTCCGTACATCGGCGCTACGGCTGCTTCTTCATGTGGTTGATTACAGCCCAGGACTCCCCCGGCAAGCCTTCCTGGGTCAGAGAAATGTCTTAAATGTCCTCTGTGCATCCGAGCCCGAAGAACTGGGTGCCGTCTTTCTGATGAAGGTCTGGGTTTCAGAGAGTCTGTGACCTGGGGCGCCTGGGGGGCTCAGTGGGTTAAAGCCTCTGCCTTCGGCTCGGGTCATGATCCCAGGGTCCTGGCATCGAGCCCCACATCGGGCTTTCTGCTCAGCAGGGAGCCTGCTTCCTCCTCTCTCTCTGCCTGCCTCTCCACCTACTTGTAATCTCTGTCAAATAAATAAATTAATTAATTTAAAAAAAAAGAGTTTGTGACCTGCTGAAGGTCACAGCCACAAAAGGCCAGCATTTGTCAGGCACCGTACCCTTGCAGAACTTCGCTCAAGTGACCGCAGCCGGGAGTGGCCTGGGGAGACTCAGGCAGATGTTAGGGAGGGATTGCGGAGGCCTTCGCAGGGAGCCAGGCCCCCTCGTCTCCCGCCCAGACAAGCTGGTCCCCTCCTCGCCCAAGGGGGCAGGTCAGGGTGTACGGGACAAGCCCTTTGCTCAGGCCAGGCCGCTCCCCGCCCCCAGTCGGCTGGCTGCCCATGCCCTCTGCCAGCTACTGTTCCCTGTCGGCCAGCCAAGCCGTGAAGCAGTCCAGGACATTGTGTCCAGAGAGAGGGCCAAGCAGGCCCCCCTACCGGTGGCTGATGACCTCCCGCCCTGCCCCTCCGGGCCTCAGGCCAGGCTGGCCTGTCCCGCTCTGTGCCCATGTGAGCTGGGCCCGACCCTGTAGCCACCCTGTACAGCTAAGGAAGCTGAGCCGCAGAGGGAGGCCCGATTCTGGCAAAGCCACGGGAGCCACAGGAGCCGGCTGAGGCTGCCCGGCTTGGAGCAGGAAGGGGCCGAAGGGCAGCAGCAACTGGGGAGGGAGGGCAGTCCCCGAGGGCCAGGACGCACAGGGGACCCCTCTGGTTTTAGCTGAAAGTCACTCCCGCCCCCTCCCCGGCTCAGAGCCCCTTTACCTCACTTTCCCCCACCTAGTGTTTCCACCTTGTCCAGCATTTTGTTTCCCTGAGGAAATTTCTCTACAGGTTTGTGTATCGGGTATTGTTGATCTTTTTTTTTTTTTTAAGATTTTTTAAAAATTTTATTTGACAGAGGGAGAGAGATCACAAGTAGGCAGAGAGGCAGAGAGAGAGGAGGGGAAGCAGGCTCCCCCCTGAGCAGAGAGCCTGATGTGGGGCTCGATCCCAGGACCCTGAGGTCCTGACCTGAGCCGAAGGCAGAGGCTTAACCCACGGAGCCACCCTGGCGCCCGATGGGTATTGTTGATCTTGCCCTCAAGACTCGGAGCCTGGTGAGGGCAGGGACTTTGTTGTCCCCGCTGCCTCTCCAGGGCCAAGAACACAGGGTTTTGCACATAGTAGGTCAACTTATATTTGTGGAACGGACAATCAAGTATTGGCTGTGCCCTTTCGTCACCAGAATAAAAAATAATATATCCATTACCCCCCAAAGTTTCCTTGTTCCCACTTTTAATTCCTTTCTCCGGTCTCTTGTCCTCCTCCTCTCCTGTCTCAGGCAACTACTAATCTGCTTTCTGTCACTACATGATTAGTTTGCATTTTCTAGAATTTTCTATAAATGGGATTCAAATAATATATTGGTTTCGTTTGTTTGTTTTAGTCTGACTGCACTCATTTTAATATTTTGAAATTCATTCATATTGTGTGTATCAGAAGCTCATTTCTTTTTGTTGTCGTGGAGTGTTCCACAGCACGATGTCCTACGTTTGTTTGACCCTAACCCTTTGAAGGACATGTGGGTTGTTTCCTGTCTGGGACTAATGCGTAAAGCTGCTGTGAGCATTCGTGTGCAAGTCTTTGTATGGACATTCATGTTTCTTACAGGCAAATAATTAGGAATAGAATGGCTAGATCCCATTGTGTGTTAAACTTCTAACGAATCTTCCGAATTATTCTACAAAGTCGTTGTAACATTTTGCATTCCCACCAGCAGTGCATGAAAGTAACTAATTCCTCTACATCTTCATTAACACTTGGTATTGTCAGTCTTTTACATTTTAGCTGCTTTAATAGGTGTGTTTATTGTGGTGTTCGTTTGCATTTTTCTAGTGACTGATGAACAATTTTTTATGTGCCTATTTACCATTCATATAACATTTTAAAAGATTTTACTTATTTATTTAGAAAAAGAGAGACCATGGGAGGGGCAGGGGGGAGAGGGAGAGATATTTTCTTTTTTTTTTTTTTTTAAGATTTTTTTATTTTAGGAATACCGGGGTGGCTCAGTTGGTTAAGCAGCTGCCTTAGGTTTGTGTCATGATCCCAGAGTCCTGGGATCAAGTCCCGCATCAGGCTCCTTGCTCAGAGGGGAGCCTGCTTCTCCCTCTGCCTGCTGCTCCCCCTGCTTGTGTTCTGTCTCTCCCGCATTCTTTCTCAGGCAAATTAAAAAAAAAAAAAAAAGATTTCTTTTTTTTCTTTAATTTTATCTGAGAGAGAGAAAGAGCCGGGGAGAGGCAGAGGAACAGGGAGAGAATCTCAAGCAGACTCCACAGTGAGCGCGGAGCCCAACAAGGGGCTTGATCTCATGATCCTGAGAACATGACCTGAACTGAAACCAAGAGTTCGTTGCTCAACCAGCTGAGTCACCCACGCCCCCCCTAGGGAGAGAGAGAGATGAGAGAGATCTTTTTTTTTTAATTTATTTATTTGTCAGAGAGAGAGAGAGCAAGCACAGGCAGACAGAGTGGCAGGCAGAGACAGAGGGAGAAGCAGGCTCCCTGCCGAGCAAGGAGCCCGACGTGGGACTCGATCCCAGAACGCTGGGACCATGACCCGAGCCGAAGGCAGCCGCTCAACCAACTGAGCCACCCAGGCATCCTGAGATGAGAGAGATCTTAAGAAGACTCGAAGCCAAGCATGGAGCCTGACATGGGGCTCGATGCCACCACCTGAGATCATGGCCTGAGCTGAAATCAAGACTTGGACGCCCAACTGACTGAGCCCCCCATTCATATATCTTTCCTGTGAAGTATCTGTTCAGATCTTTTGCCCAGTTTTGTATTGTGGTGTTATAATTGAGAGGTGTTTAGTTTTGTTTTTTATTTTCTTTTTCTTTTTTATTTTTTTAAAGATTTTATTTATTTATTTGAGAGAGAGAGAGACACACAGCGAGAGAGGGAACACAAGCAGGGGGAGTGGGAGAGGGAGAAGCAGGCTTCTCGCTGGGCAAGAAGCCAGATCTGGAGCTTGATCCCAGGATCCTGGGACCATGACCTGAGCCCAAGGACTGAGCCACCCAGGCACCCCTTGTTTTTTATTATTTTTTTAAGTGATTTTTAAAAAAATATTTTATTTATTTGTTTGTTAGAGAGAGAGTATGCACAAGCGGGGAAGTGGGAGGCGGAGGGAAAAGTAGCCTCCCTGATGAGCAAGGAGCCCAATGCAGGATTTGATCCTAGCACTCTGGGATCCTGACCTGAGCCTGAGAGAGACACTTAACCAACTGAGCCACTCAGGCATTCCTGTTTTGTTTTGACCTATAAAATTATATTAGTTTCAGGTGTATAACATAATGATTTGATATTTGTATATATTGCAAAATGATGTAATTGAGTTTTGAAAGTTCTTTATAGATTCTGTATAAAACACCTTTACCAGGGGGCCTGGGTGGCTCAGTGGGTTAAGCCTCTGCCTTCAGCTCAGGTCCTGGGATCAAGCCCCGAATCAGGCTCTCTGATCAGCAGGGGGCCTGCTTCCTCCTCTCTCTCTGCCTACTTGTGATCTCTCTCTCTCTCTGTCAAATAAATAAATAAAACCTTTAAAAAAAATAAATAGAACACTTCTATCAGATACATATAACTTGCAAATATTTTCTTCCAGTCTGTGGCTTGTCTTTTTATTTTCTTAACCAGTGTCTAAGGGAGATTTCTTTTTTATTTTGATAAAGTTCAGTGTACCAGTTTTTTCTTTTATGGATCATTTTTCAGGAGTCAGAGCTAAGACCTCTCTGCCTAACTCAAGATCACAAAGATTTTCTCTTTTGTTTTCTTTGAGGCGGTTTAGTTTTAGTTGCATATTTCTGCCTTTGGGATATCTCCGTGGCTTCTTGAAGGGGATCCTCTGCACTTGTTGTGTCCTTGGCTCTCACTTCTCCTCTTCTGAGCCTTGTTCCTCTCCTCACCTCCCCAGTGACAGCCTGGAGCCCCCCAGTGCTCACTCTGGGTGTCATTTTACCAGCCCACACCGGAGCACTTGGCCCGTGTTCTGTGCTATAACTTCTCACTCACCAGCTTCTGCCAACCCTCTGAAGGGCCTTGCCAGACTGGGTGGAAGCCTCCTGTGGGCACTTGTGTCTCCCCGGTGTTCCTTCTGGCGTGAACCTGATCAAGGGGTTGAAGTCATAATGACCCAGGTCTGTCTTCCATCACCAGAGTATCCCCCCACCTCCTCCAGCAAGCCCATGCTGGGCCTCTCATCTGTGTCCAGCTCAGAGCCTGGCATGAAGGAGGGGTTCCGGGAAGGTTTGTTGATTGTGTGAGAGAACAGTGTCTCACTCTCTCTGTTAGACACAGATGGGGCAACCTGGGGGTGAGAGACTTAAATCTCATATTTAAGATAACATCCCGACTTCCCATCTGGGCTCCAGGGCCCGTGGGGTGGCCCTAAGGACCTCTTGACCTGATCTTGAGCTACTTGGCCTTGTTTACTGCTGGCCTTTTCGTTCCCTAAATGAAAGGCCTGTTTCTGCCTTGCACTGGGAAGGGGCTGACCCCTCTGTGGCTCACTCTGCTAATTCTCTTGTAATTCAGATCTTAGGTTGAGAGCTCCCTGCTGGGGAAGGCCCCTTCTTCCCCTGACCAATCTAAAGGTCACTAGCTCCCATCACTGGCTGGGATTGTCTTAATGGCCTGTCCTCAAGGTCTGACATTTTCTCATTTATTTGTGGTTAATAGAATATGATCTTCGGGAGAGCAGAGATTTTTCCCCCTCTGTTCACCCTTATTTCCCTCATGCCGGCAACAGTGTCCAGCATGTCTGTGGGCTCCATGTTGTGTGGTGAATAGTGAATGTTGAGTAGAGCCCGTCAGGGCAGAAGTAGCCAAAGGACCCGGCTGTCTGAGTGGCGGGCCCGGGCCTCTTCTCCACAGCCCTTCTCCTAGCTCAGCCTGCCACATCCCAGTGGTATTCTGATTGGGTCCTCGTGCCTTGGACAGTGGGAGGGTGGGGGGGGGGTCTCAGCCGGTAGTCGTGTGGTCCTGGCCAGGACCTAGCCCGTTACTCATCCCTCCCCTCCCTGGGAAAGGTGCTACAGCACAGGGTCCTCGTCACATCTTGGGAGCCACTGCGACAGGAAGAGGCATTGGCCCAGAGGGTGGTTTAGCTGGCCAGGGCCCCCCCAGTGCTATCCCTTGTTGTACAAGAGGGACAGATGTCAAGAGGGAAGAGAGGTGTTCAGGGTTACCTAGGACCGGGAGCTCACTTCTCTTGCTGGCAGGGACATCCCCCAAATTAAAAACCGGGGGATCAGTAGGTTCCTATAGCCCAGGGCCTTGGAGACTTCCTGGCTGGTTCCAGCCTGTCCTTTGGCCCTGCCCAGGAAGAACTTGGCCAAACTGGCCAGGCCCAAGGGGAGGAGGAGGGAGGGCGAGACTGTGCCCCTCTGCCCCTGACTCACTCAGAGGACAAGCCAGTGGCATCCCCTTGGCCTGCGGGCAGGCCCTGAGTCAGGCAGGCCAGGACCAACCGAGCAGGGTTCTCCTGCCGCCATGACTCACACCAACCCGCCCGTCTGCTCTCCAGAGGGAAACTCCCAGGAGGTTTCGGGACACGGGTCGGGTCGAGGACCGGTCCCATCCCAAGGCCCAAGGCTGGGCCCCTGCAGGGGACAAGAGGCAATGAGCATACTTTGTAGCACTGGGTGGGGGGCAGTGCTGGGGGACAAGCCGCTTCCCACCTTGGCAGAGGGCGGAGCGCCGGCCAGCCTAGTCTCTGCTCCAAGGATGGAGTTTTCTTTTGTGGCCCAGCCTGGGCCTGCTGCGGTGGGGTTGGGTTTCGGTGTGTTTGCTGATGCGAGGAGGCCTCTGGGAGCGGGCCAGGCCGGCGGGTGGTGTCTAAGGACAGACAGGAACCGCCCTGGTGAAGGTGACACTTGTTCACTCTGGGCCAGCCGCTGTGCGCAGCATTTTCCACTCATTATTTCATTTGATTTTCACGAGTAGTACAATTATTATCCCCATTCTAGAAGGGAGGAAACAGGACCCAGAGTAGGTGAAGTTGTGTGCTTGAGGTGGGATCGGAACCCGTCTCTTCTCAGGGGGTAGAGGAGTCTCTCCCCTGATGACTCCCCCGGGCGGAGCCTGGCTAACCTGCGCTCTCTCTGCCTCCTGATCCCCGGGGCCTGAGCACCCCCCACCCCGCCCCCATGCACGCCTGTCCTATAATGGCCATCTCACCTGCGCTCCCAGGGCCGACCAGGGGTGTTCATGGCGGGTTTGTCAAGTGAGTAAATGAGACTTTTTTTCTGAGGATCTGAGTCTACTAGAATGCTCTTTCTTCCTCTGGTAGGGCAGGGGTCTCTCAGGGCAGAGCTCTCCAGAACGTGCACAGGGAGTGGGAATGGGTCACCATGGGCACTTGTTGTGACAGAACCTGTGCTGGGTATTTCGTTTCTGTTAGCATAAGTAGGAGCCAGTGTGAGCGGGGCCCTGGGTCCCACAGGTAGGCTGGCAGCCTGTCCACAGGGTCACAGGGACGGACTATGCTTCTCCCTCGCAGGACAGGGGAAGGGGAGACCCCTGGGAGTGGCCTTACGTGCCTCAGACTAAGGCCTGGGCATCCTGGACAGGGGACTCCCTCTGCTTGATGTGCTCCATGGGGGAAGTGGCTTACGGGGGGTAGGGGGGGGCGAGCTTCAAGAGCTCCTGGGACCCCATGCAGAGGTTAGAGGCCTGGCCTGAGAGCTTCTAGGCCTCGTTCACACTGTTCACACTCCTGGATGGGGAGGGATCAGTGTTGGCCTGTTTGGGAAGTGAGGGCCACTGATGGCCCAGAAGAGCCACCAGCCCCTGTGCCAGGCTGGGGGTGGCAAGGCAGCTCTCCCACCCCCACCGGGGGAGCGGCACTCTTCTCCAGCAGCTGCCACCGCTCTGTATGTGAGAATGTCCCGTCCCAAAGCTCAGCTTCCCCAGTTAGAGTCTTGTGCATCCAGACTTGGAGCCCTGTTCTCAGTTGTAGGCCGGAGGTAACACCTGTCACCAGGTTGCCATGGGGGGAAAGGAGATTCCTTGAATCTCTGGCCGCCCTCTTCAACCTGGAGGCCCGCAGGGCTGACATGAACCACTGCCAGGGAGAAGGTACCCCTGAGTAGTTTCCCCAGTGATGGGCCCTGGGAGAGGGAGGCAGGTGAGCTCTTCCCCAGGCCCACGCAGGCCCTCCTGCCCATATGGCCGCTCTGCAAGTGCCCGGCCTAAAGAAGGGCCGAGAATCCTAGCCCCGGGTTCGGGGACAGAACCTGATTTGGGTGGGCTCTTCTCATCCTTACCTACTTCTGGGCGGGTAGCAGTCTGGGGGAGTTAAAACCCCAGATGTAGAGCAGGAGGGAGGCTCGTCCCTTCCTCGGCCTCCCAAAAACAGGCCAATCCTAAAAAAGCCAGGAAGCGATTGCAAGGCTCAGTTCCGGTACTGGCTCCCCAGCCTATCAGCAGAGGGAGCTTGGGCAGTTCCCAACCTTGGGGGAACTGGTTTCCAGGGTGGAAAAGTACCCCTCCAAGTGGGGACTCTGTGTCCTGGGATGATGCGATAGGGGGTAAAAGGGGCCCAGGGCACCGAGGCACCCCAAGGCGGGAGGTGTGGAAGACCAACAGTCTCTTGAAGCTGACAGGGGCCCCAAGTAAAACCAGCCAGGAGCAGGCAGCAGGCTATTATATATCATGCTTTTAATACAAACTTAAAAAAATCTGGAACAATATAAACTGTACAGATTTGATCAATCTTTTTTTGTTTTTAAACTAAATCTCTAAACACACCAATGTCCCATTCCAAAATATTGCACAACATTCTGAATACAAAACGCCTGATTGTATTCCTCCTTCACTAAAGAAAACAAGTTCATTACCCTGCTCCCCCAAGCTCCTCTCCACATTGCCTCAATGCCCTCCTTCCCATCCCTAGGGGTCAAACTAGAGAATCTATAGCTCACTGCATTGAGAAAAATACATCATTCCGGACTAAAAGTTTACATTCTTTACAAGACGGTCCACCTTTGATTTGTTCCTGGGAAAGAGGGGCAGACAGAGAGAGGATAGGAAAAGGGGAGAAATAGGTCTAATTCTCTCTTTTTTTATTTTAAAGTTTGTTTTTCCTGAAAAAATATCTGTTTCTCTCCTCTTTTTAAGAAAAAATCTTGAAAAGAAAAAAATTACGTCTTTTACGTTAGAAATATACATATATTATATATACCTCTTACATTTTACAAATGTAGCAAATTATTCAATACAAACGGACACCAAAAAATGTAAAAAATAAAAAAAAAAGTTTTCCTACGAAACCAGGTAAATTAGTGCAGGTTTTTTTGTTTCCTTAAAAAAAATAAAATTGAAGCAAAAATGCCTAGATTTGAGACGAGACAGACTGAACTGGGCCCAAGAGTCCAGCACGGGAGTCATGCTCCCGAACATACATTTTTCTTCGTATTCCAAAGACACTAAGGGGTTGGTCTCCCCTATCCCTAGATGTGGTGAGAAACAAGCCGACCGGGGGTGGTGGGTACCTGTGTACGTGAGTGTAGGGGAAAGGGGGCTGGAAGAGGGCATAAATAAGGCAGCATCCAACCTTTCCCAGAAAGCAGCCATCTGCCTGGGCCTGTCACCTGTGTGGGAGCTGAGGGCTAGGGAGAGGGAAGCCCAGACTGGGCTGGCCCCTGAGAAATCTAGGGGACAGAGGATACTGGGCTGAGGAGCCAGGGCGTTGCCCCGCTGGGGGAGGTAGAGCTGGTGCCCATTGCAGGGGGAGGAGACTGGCAGTGTCTGTCTGGGCCGGACCCACTGCCACGGCGGTCGCCCCACTTGGGGACACTGAGGAGGGTAGGGTGAGGTGCCGAGGGCTTTGGTACTTTTTGGTGATGGAGGGCCCTGATGCCACGTGGCCCACCAGCCAAAGCATCACGGCATGCGTGGAAGCTGGTTCACTGGGGTCAGCTGGGAGAAACTTCTCTCCTGGCAGACACGGGAGCCGCTGCGCTCCCATAATCCACACATAAAACCACCTGTGATGGCCAAACCACCTGCCCAAGCCGGCCTGCCGGAGAAGAGACCACTCCTCACAGCATTGAGGCCCAGTGGGGTTGGGTCGGGCAGTGAGGGGATGGTAAGAGGTACCAAGAAGTTCTCACGCAGGCAGGGGCAGAAACATACTAAAATAACATCTACAACCAAAGGACTAAGAAGTCTTCAGTTCAAGGCTCAGGACTGCCCACTCTAGGCACTGACCCCAAACTCCCACCCCCAAGGTGCTCAGGTGAGCAGCTCCCACCCTGGGTGAAGGTCACGAAACAGGAGGATCTGAGTCCAGGGACTTCTCTTAGGCATCAGGGGCTGGTAGGCTGGTATTCCCTCAGCCCATCACAGCTATCTCCCCCCTTTTTTGGTCAAAATTAAAAGTGCAGATCCCTCCGCAGTCTGGAAACCAGTTCCTTCTGCAGTATTTTCCCCTGGGAGTGTCTTAGGCTCAGCCAACACGTGACCCACCCTACAAAAGGACTGACAACCCACCCGCCCGTTCCCCAGCCTCCTACATAAATAAGCACTTCCCACAACCTGGAATCATGTTGGGGGCGGGGGGCTCACATGGCTTGGAATCCTTTACAACAGGACAGCAAACCACGCACGCGCACGCACACCCCCCCGCCCCACCTCCTTCCCCACAACCTCGGGTCCAGGGAAGAAGGGGCTGCACGAGAGGCCACATGTGTCAACGGCTGGGTCTCCAGGGCCACAGTGGGGGTCTGGGCGGGGGTGGCGGGGGTGGTGGTGGTGGTGGTGGTGTGGGGCCACAGGACAGAGATGAAAGCAATTCCACTAGACAGAGTGCTAACCTCCCCGGAGCCAGACATCGGCTCTAGCGGGAGGGTGTCCAGTAGACAGCCAGCAGCTCCCCGTGGCTCAGGCCTGAGAGGGAGCGGGGGCTGGGGTCAGACCTATTTGGGTGGCAGGGCCCAGAAGGCCTGCTGAGGTTGGATGGCTTTGAGTGAAAGCAGAGCTGGGGGACAGAGGCAGTGACACAGGGCAACCTCTCCCTGCTGTGGGCAGGGTCAGGCCCCAGCTGTGGCTCTTCCTTCCCTGTGAGCTTGGACACACCAATCCTAAACCAGGCGTGTGAAGGAGAGGGAGGGAGGGAGCAGGGAGCAGCAATTCACATCTGGACCAATCTTAGCACAGGAAGCCGCTAATTAAAGATGTTATATAGAAAACTACACATTAAAAAAAAAAAAAGAAAGAAAGAAAAAGAAAAAGAAAAAAAAAAAATAAAACCCAAACCAACTAAATAAATCAGAGGCAGGCAGGGAAACAGCAGGGGGTTGCTTCAGGAGCCCCCCCCCACCCCCCCCACTCCATGCCTGGGCTGGATCTTTTTTTTTCTAGAAGCCAGAGTGAGAAGACTGGAAATCTTTTTGTGTATTTTTCTTTTCCTCTTTTTTTGGCCTTTCTTTTCCTTTCTCTTTTCTGTGGTCGTGGGCGGTCAGTTGGCCAGCACGACGGGCTGGAAGGGCTGGCTGGGATACTGCATGGTGTTCAGGTTGTAGCTGAGGCCTTCCACGAAGGGCGTCTTCTCCAGGAAGAGGCTGTTGGCACCGCCCCCAAACACCTGGGCCACGTCGAAGCTGCTGCTGTTGCACGAGCCCGCCCCGCTGGCCCCGCCGGCCCCGCCGGCCCCACTGTCGGCCCCATTGAAGAAGAGGCTAGGGGAGCCCCCGCCGTTGTACACGAACTCCTTGGCATTGGGGGAGAGCTGGGACTGAGGGGCCGGGGTGGCCGCCATGAAGTTCAGCGAGTGCAGGGACAGAGACAGGCTCTTGTGCTTCAGCAGGCTGTTGGTGGGGGAGCGGGCCAGGCGGGGTTGCGGCTGGGGAGGCTGGGGGCCGCTGGCCCCGCCGCCCGTCACCCCCCCGCCGCCCGCGGCACCTCCCCCCTTCTTCATCTTGGTGGAGCCAAACTTGGTGGCAGCGAAGGAGGCGGTGGTGAAGGTGATGGGCTGGGCAGAGCGGGGGATAAAGGTGGGGCTGGGCGACTGGCCGAACGACGGCGACGGCGAGTTGGACAAGGAGCTGTCCTGGCTGCCGATGGGCACGAAGACCTGCGCGTCGGGGTTGAAACTGCTCTTGAACTCCTTGTCCAGCTCTGGGGCGACACAGCCCTCGCTGTCATCCAGGTACAGCACTTTCACTGCCCCCTTCTCGCCGATCTGGTAGGACACTTCGAACGGGTCAATCCAGACGCTCAGCTCCTCGGGCACGTTGGCCCGCACATCTTCCACAGCCAGGCCACTCCGCCGGGCTGCCAGCTCCACCACGGGGTCCACGAGCTCCCCGATGTGAACACAGCGGAAGCCAGAGCCCTTCAGGGGCTTGTCAGGGTACCAGTGGCCTTCGTATTTCTTTTTCAGGAGCCGCTCCAGCTCCTCCCCGAACAGGTCTGCCCGGCGCCGGGGCAGCTTGTTGTACAAGTAGGAGATGATAAAGTTCAGGGCCACTTTGATCTCCAGCTGCATGGTCCCCTTCGAGGCGGCAGATCAGCTCCGGGCACGTGTATGCAAGCCGAGGGCAGTGGCAGGTGATGGAAGGTAGGCAGCCTTGGGCTCCAGACAGCTCTGTGAACCGAGAACGAAGGGTATTATGAGTAGATGTGCAGAAAGCCCGGCGGGGCCGGGAGTAGGGCAGGGGGATCATGGCAAAGGATAGAAAAGCACCAACTTTAGATCATGCAGACTCAGGGCCCCTTTTCTGCTCCACTAGTGACTGGCTTGCTTGTGTGGCTGAGGGCACGCCACTTTCTTCTGAGCCTTAGTTTCATCAGTGACATAAGGCTACCACAAAGAGTAAGTTCGCTCAAGGATGTAAACTGGCTCACACCGAACCTGCTATGTAGAAGACACTTGGTAAGATGAGCTATGGTTTTGCAAGTAATTCTAAAGAAATAGGAGTGCTGTGGTTTCCACTGTTTTGAGAATCCAAGTCACTATACAACTGCTATCAGAAAAACAAAACAAAACAAAGCAAAAACAAAACAAAACACACAAAAAAACAAGACCCTAATTCAGCTGGAGAAGGGGAAGCTCTTGCTAACTCATCTCCATAATGTCTTGGTGAAGTCGTGATCCCGAACGGTCGCAGGTCGCAGGCCAATATATAAGTTCAAAGTCCTTAGTTTTTCTCCTTAAATGGAAAGGGCTATGGATCACTGAACAGGAAGCAGCACTGCCAACCTTTAACTGGGAGCTCGGGCTCCAGTCACATCCAGTCTGTCATCCTGGGCCCCGTCGCTGTACGTGCTCTCTGGTTCACTCTGGGTTTGCAGAACTGATGTAAGAACACAGTGTGACCAGAGGGTGCATTTCCACCCAGGCAGCCTTCAAGAACGGAGAACATGATCCCCAAGAAGTCAAGACCTGTTACAGCCAGAGGTGTGAGCCAACAAGGGACTGCTGACCAGGGGCTGTCTCAGGGAAACAGAGGAAATGGAACGGAGACAAAGCCCCGTAGGTCGAAAAGTCCTTAAGCGCAGCACTGGTGTGGCCTGAGGGACTCTGGCTTTTGGCTAGGGGGTAGGTGATGAGGGTGGCAAAGAGAAGAAATTTTCCATCACCCTGCAGCCTCCAGCTGGGGACTCATCATCACTCAGTCTCCTGGGGACCGTCTGACCACCTGTCCTTGGCACCAGATCAGACTTCTCAAGTGTTTGGAGATCCCCAGAGAGGAGACAGCCCAAGATAAACACTCAGATTGTTATTTTGGGATTCTCTCACAGCCGGCTCCCACAGAGGTCAAAAAGGTTTACTCCTGAGGTCTGGGACAGCCCAGATCATCAGGAAGATGATCTGTAAAGTCCTGAGAGCCAGTGATCACTTTTCCCAAAAGGGCAGCTCCAGGGTCATGCGGTGGGAAGACTGAGAAGGACCTCCTTCAAGGGTCAGTGGGGCTGGAATTTGCTCCCAGCCAGGCCTCTAGGTGGGAATGTGCTGCTGAGCTCAGCGAAGAGACAAGACTAATCCATGATCCATCAAGGGCCTCTTCTGCCCTGTGACAGATTTGGAGCTGGATTTTGATTAAAATCCCTTCTGGGTCCTGCACAGAGTATTCAGGGGCTTATTTGAGGCTTGGGGGTCTTGAGGTTTTTGAGCACCTGGCTCAGCTCACTTCCTTATAATTCTCTGGACTGGGGCCATGGCTCCTAGGGGTACTGTTAGGATTGGATCCTTGGGCAAAGCTCTCTTGGGTGAATATTAGAGAAGAATGGCGCATCATAGGACCCTGGCTAAGTCTAATCCCACCCTCATTTCAGGTCTGAGCAGAGGGTCACATGGGGATTCAACAGAGAGGCCATGAGCACAGATCAATTCCAGAAGGTTTAAAGAGAGAGAAAAAAAATGGTAAAGATATGGGGCTTTCTTTTTTTAAGGACTTGGTTCATTGCCAGATGCAAAGCTGGCCACCAGAGCTACAGGCCTCCCCCAAAAGGAAGTCTACAAGGGCCACAGCAGCCCTCCAGAGGGGTCCAACATGGAGGAGATTAAAAAGTTGTGAAGAAAGTTGGCACTGGTTCCCCAAGGATGGGCCTGGAGTTAAAGACAATGTTTTCCAAGTGTTTTTGAAAAGTAAAACGGACTTAAATATGACATGACACTTCCCCAAAGCACCACATGGCCTCTTGGTGTACCACTCACACTAAGGGACTCCTACACCTTTCTAGGCTTCCTGAACCTTTGCTGCATACATGCCTTACCAGTCAACCTCCCCTGAAGTGTTCAGCCTCAAATGGAAGCATTTTTATTTATCTATTTTTTTTAAATCAGATTTTACTTAGTTAACATACAGTGCAGTATAGGTTTCTGGAATAGAATTCGGTGGTTCATCACTTATATACAATACCCAGTGCTCACCACCACAAGTGCCCTCCTCCCTCCTCATTACCCATCTAGCCCATCCCCCACCCACCTCCCTCCATCAACCCTCAAAAGTTTGTTCTCTTATCATTAACAGTCTCTTATGGCTTGTTTCCCTCTCTCCTTTTTTTTTTTTCTTTTCAAAACAGGAACATTTTATTTTATTTTACTTATTTATTTATTTTTAAAAGATTTTATTTGACAGAGAGAAATCACAAGTAGGCAGAGAGGCAGGCAGAGAGAGAGGGGGAGAAGCAGGCTCCCCGCCGAGCAGAGAGCCTGATGTGGGGCTCGATCTCAGGACCCTGAGATCATGACCCGAGCCGAAGGCAGAGGCTTAATCCACTGAGCCACCCGGGCGCCCCAAAACGGGAGCATTTTAAAATGCAGGCCAAAGTCATTGGGAAATAAGCCTCCCACCCCAAAATACAATAGAACCACTGTCATCAGCCCTGCCTAGCTAACCATTTTCTGCAGCATAAGCAACCAAGGCTGCACACCAATTTCTACCTCAGTGATGCTGCCACACAAATAAGGAAGCATATAATGCCATCTTTGCCTCTTTAATTGAAGAACAGGCCTGGCCAGATGGCTGTGGGGTGGAACCTTTCAAAAATGCTGGACAACCAGAATGAGATTTTCTGCTCTATCAGCTCAGGCTCTAATTTTGACTTCAAGAAGCTTATGGAACAGAGGATTAAAGGACTGGTGCTGTCTTGTCTTTGACTAAAGATAGGAATGACCACTCAGATGAGTTTGTTCATCTGTTTTTTTTTAAGGCTGTGGACAAATTCTACACTCATATATAAAATATTCATAGAACGTGGTAAGATTAGAAAGCTTAGTAGTAACTACTCTTCAATACAAGTAAGAAGTGGATTCAAGTTAAGAGGGAAGAGAGGACTCTAAGATCTTCTCCAACCCTGGCTCAGGTGCAAAAAGCCAGAAAGGTGGCAAAAAGTAAAAACAAAAACAACAGGAACCAAACAACCCCCGCCCCCAAAACACATCAAAGACAGGAAAGTGTTTAACAACAGCAACATCTACCTTTTGTTAATGTATCAAAAAGTTGCGAATGTGAGAATCAGTTCTGTCCAATTTCATTAGAATCTAATCCTCCTTCACTTTTTATTCCCAACAGAAAAATTAATGTGGGATTCAGATCCCTTGTGCTGACTTGTGTTTTAAAGAGTGCTTAAGAGAAGGACAAAAATGGGGTAAGAAAGGTGGTTGCTGCAGTCAATGATACGGTAATGGAGTTTCCAGAAAGAGCTTATGACAAAAATGAGAAGGTTAAGAAGAAAATCAGTGTTTTAAAGGGGGAAAGGAGGGATAATGGTGAGGGAACTCCTCAGGTCCCCAAACCATGCATACCTATGAAAATATCCAGGCACCTCAAGTCTTAACATCCAATGCTCCTACAACCAAGCACTATCAGAATCAAATGAGTCTAGAAAGAGGAGTCGGGGTGAAGGGGTCCTTAATTTTGACAAGGCCACCAGGTGTCGCAAACCGGATCCCAGGGAGTGAGCACCAGGTGGGAGCACCCGGCCCCACCCCGCCAGTGTCAGAGGCAGAGACCCAGACAAGCGGGTACGCTTGACAGTCTTCCAGGGCTTGTGCGGACGGACCGCAACACCCCGCAAGTCTCGACCAGGTCCCTCAAACATGGACCAGGCAAGCCCAACTCTTCTAAGAAGGCCCTTTCTGGGGCATTCGATTCCTGCGAAACCAGGAAGACTTCACTGAACTCCAACGTGGGCCGGCCGCGAAGGCACGCTCTGCACTCTGGGAACTGTAGTCTTCCGACACCTCACGCTCAAATCGGAGCAAGTGACCTAATTTCTCTGCACACTACACTTCCCTGCGTGCTTTGCGAAGGTTCAGCCAGCGAATTACGCATGCCTGGTAAGGGGAGCTGGCCGAGGGCCGAAGGACCGAGGAAAAGTTTCCGATGCACATGCGCGCTGTGGTGGACGCCCCCCCCCCCGCCCACCGCCTAATACATTTTATATAAATTTACCCATAAGGCCTACTCCCCGTATTGTACCACCCCACCGTATTCACGTCTTGGTCTCAAGAAAGGCAGAACTGCCCCCCCCCCTTCACAGCCTCCCTTGACTGTTCAATTATCTCCATCTAATGAGTTTTTTCTGGGTGAACACGGTGGGCTGGGACAGATAAAGGTCACACATCCCTCCACCGCCCCCCCACCCCGCCCCTGCCGCTTAATCTGTATTCCTTGGGCTGGGTGGTCTCCGGCTGGAGTTGCTGTAGGGACGGTGAATTCAAAGAGGGAAAAAGCCTTTTCACTTAATGCCCGGCGGGCTCAGCTCCAGCACCCCGACAGCCAGAAAAGGCAGGAACTAAACCCAGTTCTTCCTTCCTCCCAGCCAAAGAAATTCCCAGTTAAGCTACGGGGAGGGGCCGGGCCGAAAATCAGAAGGCCCAAAGCCAGCAGAGCCCAAGCCTCACCCCTCTTCTAATCCACGTCCAAGTAACTAGACCCAGCTAGGGAAATGGGAAAAGGTTCCGGCGAGGGAAGGAAAAACTGTGCATCTGACACCCGAACAACAAATTCTAATACTTGAAATTGTTTGTGAGTCTCCTCCCACTGCAAGGCCTGCTCTATGACCAGACTTACCAGATCCTCGGCAAAGCTCCCCTACACGGTGTTAAACCTCCCTAATCCTTCCTCCCACACAAGCTTCTTTCCCCCACTGCTTAAGAGGGGGATGGGGGCAGGCGCCCAAGAAAGCAATAGGAGTGTTTTTCTGCTGGAAAATCAAGGATGAGGGGGTCACTCCCAAGGCAGGGTGGATAGGAAGGAGAAAAAGAGAGGTTAGACACTGAGCAAGGCACCGGAGACCCCCTCCACTGGCCCAAGCTGAAGCCTGCTGTGTAGGGTTCCGGTTCCTCTGCGGGATGGGAAAAGGCCAGCCAGCTGCCCCTCCTCCTTCTGCTCCCTTCCTCCCCTCCCTCTCTGGTCAAGGGCACAGTCCATCCTCTGGGCAGGACGAGAACGAGCTTGGAAGTAGGACTCTTCCTCCCAGGCATCTCACCGGGATCAACCAGAATCCACTCACTGGTATTGCTGTAAAGGCACTTTCCCCCGCCCCCCCGCACAGTTTTCCCTTAAAACACTAAAGCCAAAACGGTAAATTCTGGTTCAGCGGCCAGAGGACAGTCACCACTGACCGGTCCAAAAGGGGATGTCTACCTTCTATCCCTCAGCTCCACAGGGCCAGAAATAAACCCTATTAATTATCACCACCCCCTTCCCAGCATATAGGAAAAGAAGCAAAAAACAAGGCCTGGATCCCCTTCCTTCCTCTGATTTATTTAATGGTGTTGCAAGTTATCTTTTACGGGTGGTACAAGAAAAAATCTAGCGAGTCTCTACGATACGAGGGGGGCGGAGAGGGGAGGAAATGCACCCCACCCAGGAGGGGGCCACATTCAGAACACCGAGCGGAGAGGAGCACCGGGGAAAGGGGGGGGGGCTCTTAAGGGGAGATGGAAGGGGAAAGGAAAATGTTAGCCAGTCCTCGGGTGGGGGCACGACAGCAACGTGCAGCAAAGCCAAGAGCGGCAGTGGGACGGGGGTGGGAGAAGGCGTCTCAGGGGTCCCCGCTGCCCGCACGCCCCCCGCTCACTCACTCGGGTCTCCGCGGTGCCTGGGCGGCTTCTCCCTCCAGGGTGGTCCTGGGCGCGGGGCGGATGTCGCTCTTCCTTTCTGGGCGCCGCTGGGCTGGAGGCTGATGGGTCCTTTTCTTCGTTGAGGGTTGGGGGGCAAGTGAGGGAGTTTTGGGCTATGACTCTCAATAATAATTCTTTCAGCTTTTTGGAGGTCAGGCTCAACGGAGAGGGGACGGAAGGCGGGCGGGCCGGCCGCGGCTGCGCGAGGATGTCGGACCGGAGGGCGGCTCGTGTCGTAGGGCGGAGGACGGTCCGGGCTCTGGCCAGCGGGCGGTCCTGCCCTTCTGGCCCCGCGTCGCCCAAACCACTCGCTTCTCTCCGGCGAGAAACCGCACCTTCACGCGCCCCGGCCCGAAGTGAGCAAAGTCAATGAAAAGTTTCGCCCTTAGCAACCCTGCGCACGGATCCGGCTTCCCCACCCCTGCGTGATGCGTCCCTCCGCCCTGCAGGGGCGGGGCCGGGCGCCGGGCCGGGACTACTTCGCAGCCCGCTAGGCGGCTTAACCCCTCGCGCCGCACCGCCGCGTGCGCCCCCTGCCCACCCGGGGTTCCCGGGACGCCCCACTCCCGCCAGCCCTCCTGTGGCCGGCCTCTTCTCACTCAGCTCCCAGCCCAAATGCCAGCAAGGCCGCCTTTAGCCGGTCTGATGATGCCCGCCTCCCCGCCCCATCGCAGCGCCATGCCATTTATTTTCTTCATGCCCCAAACCACTCTGAAAGCGTGCTCATCGGGTACAATGTTTTCCCAGGTAGACAGCGAGTTCCGGGAGGGCAGGTCCTGGACTGGAACCGGGTGGTTCACTTTAGATGTGTGAGATGAATGGATGTCGCGGGGAGGGGGAACTCCCTCCCCCAGCTCCCTTGGGCCCTGCACCTGCCCCAGCGCGCGTCGTCCGGCTCGTTTCCCGGGGCCACCTCGGCGACTCCCTCTGGGTCTGGGCATATGGCTGGCCGACCACCCCCATAGCTCTCGCACCGCCCCAGTTTTCATCCCTTGGCGGGAGCGGGAGCTAAAGGGATGGCGCGAGCTTGGAAGAGGTTTCGCTCCTTTATTAACTCCAGTTGGCTCGAGTCTTCCGAGCGCCTCCTGCCTCGGCTGGGGATGCTACCGTCGAAGGGAGGGCGAAAGGGAAACGTGGGTCTGGGCACGCTGAGCGGGAGGAAGGGGAGGCGAGGAGAGGCCGATAGGCCGGGGAAAGGAGCCTAGCGCCACATAAACCTTCTACTTGTCACCTCTGGCTCCCCAGTTACCTCGCGGCCGGAGAAGGCCAGCGCCAGTCCGCGCAGGCGCGCTCGTGCGCCCCCCGGCCCGCCCCGGGCGGGGCTCAGCGGTGCTGCTCGTCCTCTCGTTTGCAACCACCGTACTGAGGACTAGAGAGAGCAGCGCTTCTTCTATATAGGAGCACCCGCAGGCGGGTTGTGGCGCCTGCCTGTGCCAGGAGCCCCGGGCTCACACACCCGACGGTCCATGGGGTTGCAGACCAACGCCCCCTGGCCCTGGACGGGCGCGCCAGGTCCGTGCGCCCGGCCACTTTGTGACTGCGGGGCGCGGAGCTGAGGGTAGGGAGGCCTGTGCCAAGGTGAGGTCACAGGCGGACCCGACTGCCAGGTGGCGAGGAGCGGAGCTTCTAGGAGCTTGCGCGTTAAGGCCTCTGCCCAGACGCCCATTCCCCAATTCTCTCCCCACCCCCCGACCTTTATTCTCATTCCAGACGGTTCCAGCCCATCGGCAGTCGCCGAACCCACGTGGGGTGGCGAAATCCGAAAGTTTCCAGCTACGAACAGTTTGCATGTTTGTTCCTCGGTCACTTTTTCTGGCAAGGCCAGAGAGCAACGGTAGTGTGGGGGTTTAAAAGAGGTTTCCTTGACTGCAGCAGAAAAACGCCGGACTGGAGGGCAAACTCCAAGGGGACAGGGAGGCGCGAGGGAGCCTGAGCCCGAACCCCCCCCATCCCCCACCCTGTGAGCGCTTCAACCCCTGGGGCACCTCCAGGGACTACTTGCCTCGTGCGTCAGCGGGTGGCAGAGCGTCACATATACGCACCCCTCCGCTTTGCCCCACTCCACTCCTCCCCTTCTTTTTCCTCCCTCTCCACCTCCCTCTCCTCCCCATCTCTCCCCGCTCCTCCCTCGCTCTCCCCTAGCGTGTTCCACGCGAGCAGTGAAACCCGGCGGACCCACAGGGTGCCAGAGCACTGAAGAGCTAAAAATATAACCGGGGTGCTAGCAACAGCCTTCCGGTTGGTCGGCGAGCAGGAAGAGGCGGCTTCTGATTGGGTTTCCCATCCCACCGCTAGGATTAAGAACGGGGGCCAAAAGCTCTGGCGCCGGGCCCTTGGGAAATGTGTGAGTTTGCGCAATGGGGCGTTGCAAAGGATGCTGGTATTTGAAGTCATTAGAGGGAGCAATGTTTTTGAATTCCAATTGTGTCCACCAACCGTGTTATCTTGATTTAATGGTAACAAATCTCCTTACATCATCAAACGTGCTTTCTTGTTCTTAAAATGGAGACCGTGTGAGGATTAAATATACAGGATGTAAAGCGTGGTTCAAATAGTTGGTATCCTTAATTTAAAGGTAACCGTTCAGGCCAGATTGCCTCCTGCATACCCTGTGCACGGTTGGGTATGTATTCCCGAGCAAGAAACCTTAGTATACAGAATGATGAGAAAGAAAAGCTAGGGTGAGCGGAAACGAATTCTCCTAGGGCATCACAGGAAGGAGGAATGGAGTCCATATAAGTAGATAAAGGGTAGACATCTCTTACCTAAATTTAGTGCAGGCTGAAGGAGGGCGCACAGAATCCCTGGACAGAAGGCATAGGATATCTGCGTGTTCGTGCTTTTGTTCTAATTTCCCCTGCAGTGCTGGAGACACACCAGGCCTGAGCAACTTAACTAAAACAAAACTGAGAAATCCAGCCTCCTTGGCAGTTGGGAGCTCTGGGTAAAGAGTTGGCATATATAGGAAGGGATAAAATAGAGGGGCAGGGGCACCTGGGTGGCTCAGTGGGTTAAAGCCTCTGCCTTCCGCTCAGGTCATGATGCCAGGGTCCTGGGATCAAGCCCCAAGTAGGGTTCTCTGCTCAGCGGGGAGCCTGCTTTCCCCCTCTCTCTCTGCCTGCTTGTGATCTTTCTCTTTCTGTCAAATAAATAAAATCTTAATAAATAAATAAAATAGAGGGGCAAAAGGTAATCACCATTCTTAACTTCTGATGTCTCCACTTGTCATGTGGCGAGGAGGAGAGAGGACGTTTTCTCTCCTTGGTGAGTGACTTTATCTTGCCAGGGCCTAGTTGTGAGCTTAATTCCACTGGAGCATTGCACAGTCCCCTCCCATTTTAGATAATCATAGGTTGAAAGGTACACACCGTGTTTTTAACGTGATGAGCTTCAGAAGCAACTCCCCTCTCTGAGAGTAAGTTACACCAGATGTTTTGTTGCCTTGACAAGTCAGGCTGGTAATAATTAACCCCAGTTAACTCTCAGGAGTGAGTCACTCTCTCATACATGCATGCTAGGGTGAACAATTTTGTACTTCCTTTTGTGTTATCTAAGGAAATAGCTCCTCATGTTTGATTTTTTCAGATGCCCTGATCCAGCTGGGCAGAAGCAAAGACAACCCCAACAAAACTGGCTTCAGAGAAGTATCTGGATGCAGGGCAAATGGTTCGCTCTTTATTCACCAGCAAGGTGAGAGAACAAAGCTCCCTAAAGGTTTGCTAGGACACTGAGACTGCAAGGTTAAAATGTTAAAAGTAACATTTTAACCTTGGGGGTAGCCGGCCACTTGGGATGGAGTTGATAAGCCCCGCATCGGGCTCCCTGCCTGCTTTGCAGGGAGGCCTGCTTCTCCCTCTCCCACCCTCCCACCCAAGTGTTCCCTCTCTCACTGTAATAAATAAAATCTTTAAAAACAAAACAAAACAAAACCCCCCAAACTGGTTAACCTTAAAGATTTTATTTATTTATTTATTTATTTATTTGAGGGCGTGTGGGGGAGGGGCTGAGGGAGAGTGGGTGAGAGAATCTGGAGCAGATTCTGAGCTTAGTGCAGAAGCAGATGGGGGCCTCGATCTCACAACCCCCAAGATCATGACCTCAGGTGAAATCAAGACTGGACCGCTCAACCACGGGTGCACCCAGGCACCCCATCCTAATTTAGAAGCTACTAATTGGCAGGCCAGGATCCACACCTGGTGGATATATTGGTGTATACTAACACATTAACTTTTTTTTTAAGATTTTATTTTTTTATTTGAGAGAGAGCATGAGCGAGAGAAGGTCAGAGGGAGAAGCAGACTCCCCGCGGAGCTGGGAGCCCGATGCGGGACTCCATCCTGGGACTCCGGGATCATGACCTGAGCCGAAGGCAGTCGTCCAACCAACCGAGCCACCCAGGCGTCCCACACATTAACATTTTTAAAAAAGGTTTTATTTATTTGACAGAGATCACAAGTAGGCGGAGAGGCAGGCAGAGAAGGTGGGAGGGGGAAGCAGGCTCCCCGCTGAGCAGGAAGCCTGATGTGGGGCTCTATCCCAGGACCCTGCTTTCATGACCTGAGCTGAAGGCAGAGGCTTAACCCTGAGCTACCCAGGCGCCCCACACATTAACATTTTTTTTTCACATATTAACATTTTAAAAATGAGTTGACATTTGGAGTGTCTGCATGGCTTAGTCAGTAAAGCTACTGCCTTCGGCTCAGGTCATGATCCCGGAGTCTTGGGATCAAGTCCCACATTGGGGACTTGAGCAGGGGGCTCACATCATGCTCAGAGGGGAGGCTCCTTCTCCCTCTGACCCTCTCCCCCTCCTGCTCTCTCTCTCACAAACAAAATCTTTAAAAATAAATAAACAAAATGAGTTGACATTTAACAATTGGGAGATTGCACAAAGATATTTCCATTTGCTACTTCTCCTGAATTCACAGGATCTGAGCATCCAAGCTGGCAATCGCCTGGAGTTGAATGGCAGCTGCCTGCTTTAGGGTGAGCCTATATTCTTGGGTTCACCAAGTCCTCACCACTCTCTCTTATCCCAGACACTGAGGCCAAGCGTCTTATGCCACCTATCATCTCATCCTGTGGTATTGGGGTATCTTTTACACCCCTCTGCTTTCAATCAATTATACAGTTCACTCAGAATCTTGAATTTGTGACCCATTTTTCAATTTAATGTAATAAATAATTGAGTGATTGCCCTGCAGTGGTGAGAGAGGCAGAAGGAGTTAAAGGATCTTACCTAGTTCATTGTTGTTAAACTCTGGGTTGTGATTCACAATCGTCAGTGGGGTCATGGAATCATTTGGCTTAGTGGATTTCAGACAAATTTTAGAATAGGATGGAATAAAATGAAAATATTGGAGTGTGTTTGCATAGTAAAGATTGTTTCATGAAATTCATTTCTGTTAAATGCGTGTACTAGACCTGAATGGTCCAAGTGGGAGAGATTGTTCTGGGGTATGGTGCATCTGGAAACATTCATGAGCTGTCAGGAGCTTAGAAGGAAGAGGTACCCAGTTGGCTGGCTCATGTGATTGTGGGAGGCTATTTTGAACAAAGGAAATAGAGAGCCAAGAGGACAGGATATGGGCAAGGAATGTCCCCTTAACTGCCTGATGGAAGAGCACAGAGAGAAGAGATAAGGAAAATCTTGGGACTAGGGAAGAGGGAACCATTTTGAGGACCTTCCATGCCAGGACTTAAATGCTTACCTATGAAAAAGTAGGAACCCACTGTAAAAAAAAAAAAATTACCATTTATGTGAAGACTTCCCCATTAAGGGTAAGGAACTTACAAGGTCAAATTTAATCCTTACAACCTGAAGAGTTAAGCCTTTTTAACCTTATTATTTATTTTTTAAAGATTTTATTTACTTATTTGACAGACAGAGATCACAAGCAGGCAGAGAGGCAGGCAGAGAGAGTTGGGGGGGGAAGCAGCCTCACCGCCGAGCAGAGAGCCCGATGCGGGGTTCGATCCCAGTACCCTGAGATCATGACCTGAGTCGAAGGCAGAGGCTTTAACCCACTGGGCCACCTAGGCGCCCAACCTTATTATTTTTTAAAAGGTTTTAGTTATTTGAGAGAAAGAGAAAGCAAGCGGAGAGGGAGAGGGAGAAGCAGACTCCCTGCCAAGTAGAGAGCCTGACACAGGGCTGGATCCCAGGACCTTGAGATCATGACCAGAATTTTAAGGCAGACGCCCAACTGACTGAGCCACCCAGGTGTCCCTATCCTTATTAAATAGATTAAAAAAGAAAAGAAGCAAAGAGATGCTAAATGACTCACTAAAGATTGACAGCAGAGCAGAATTCAAGTACAGGTCTGATTATAAAGCCCACACATTATAAAAAATATTTATTTGACAGAGAGAGAGTGAGGACAAGGAGGAGGAGTGGGAAAGGGAGAAGGAAGCAGGGAGTCTGATATGGGGCTCGATCCCAGAATCCTGGGATCATGACCTGAGCCGAAGGCAGATGCTTAACAACTGAGCTACCCAGGTGTCCCGGCCCACACACTTCTAATTACTTTAAAAAAATAATTTTTTATAAGATTTTATTAATATATTTGACAGACAGAGATCACAAGTAGGCAGAGAGACAGGCAGAGAGAGAGGAAGGGAAGCAGGTTCCTGGCCAAGCAGAGAGCCCAATGCAGGGCTTGATCCCAGGACCCTGAGATCATGACCTGAGCCAAAGACAGAGGTTTAACCCACTGAGCCACCCAGGCACCCCTAAAAAATTAATTTTTAAAAAGATCTTATTTATTTATTTGAGAGAGAGAGAGAGCATGAGGGGGGCAGGTCAGAGGGAGAAACAGACTCCCTGCTGAGCAGGGAGCCCAACATGGGACTGGATTCTGGAACTCCAGGATCATGACCTGAGCTGAAGGCTGTCAACTGTTAACCAACTGAGAGCCACCCAGGTGCCCCACTTAAAAATTTTTTTTTTTTAATTTATTTATTTGTCAGAGAGGGAGAGAGAGCGAGCGAGCACAGGCAGACAGAGTGGCAGGCAGAGGCAGAGGGAGAAGCAGGCTCCCCGCCGAGCAAGGAGCCCAATGTGGGACCCGATCCCAGGACGCTGGGATCATGACCTGTGCTGAAGGCAGCCGCTTAACCAACTGAGCCACCCAGGCGTCCCTGCCCCACTTTTTTTTTAAAAGCAAGAGCATATGGAATAAGTCTAATGTTTATTTTTTTATTTTTTTAAATTATTTTTATTTATTTGACAGACAGAGATCACAAGCAGGCAGAGAGGCAGGCAGAGAGACAGAGAGGAGGAAGTAGGCTCCCTGTCAAGCAGAGAGCCCGATGCGGGACTCGATCCCAAGACCCTGAGATCATGACCTGAGCCGAAGGCAGAGGCTTAATCCACTGAGCCACCCAGGCTTCCCAAGAATAAGTCTAATGTTTAAAGGAAATTAAGTACAATATACTTGAGAAACGAGGACACCCATCCTTATTTTTTTTTATTTATTTTAAGATTTTACTTATTTATTTGACAGACAGAGGTCACAAGTAGGCAGAGAGAGAGGGGGAAGCAGGCTCCTCTGAGGAGAGAGCCTGATGCAGGGCTCGATCCCAGGACCCTGAGATCATGACCTGAGCTGAAGGCAGAGGCTTAACCCACTGAGCCACCCAGGCACCCAGAGGGAGAGAATCTTAAGCAGGCTCCATGCCCAGCATGGAGCTCAACATGGAGCTTGATCCTCCAAACTGGAGATCATGACCTAAGCTGAAATCACCATTCTGACGCTTAACCAACTGAGCGCCCCAGGTAATGCTTATTTAACAATGGAGAAAAACACTTAATAATTTTTAAGACCATTCTGATTTTTTGTAGACATACACAGTTGGCTGAGAATATTTTCTAATTTTCTCCACAGAATTGTATAGTGTTAGAGGTTAAAATGTGTTTGTAAGTTATGTTTTCCCAGCAGCAGAGAATTTGGTAGTTATTATCCTAATTTTTAAAATTGAAGAGGACTGAACTTGAAATTCCAAAATGGACAATTAAGGATTTGAACTTCAAGGCCATTCACTTAATCACAGGTGTTCTGAACTCATTCATTGTATTGTTCTCTTGGCCTTGGAAAGGAAACAAACCAAGAATGGGATTATGAAAGTAGGTGACAGAGGAGCAGAGTTCATTAGAATTCACTGGGTTGAGGTTGAACTTGCCCTTTTAAGTAATGGAGCATGGACGGGGTATGCCCTTGAAATGGGCATTTATATTAAACTTGCAGTACCTTTCCGAGGTTTGCTCATGGAGGTTGATGGAGCACAGTGGAAGTGGTGTTTTGCTGAAACTAAGGAGTAGCTTTTGATAAATTTGCAAATGCAAGATGTTATATGGACCAGGGGGGTTAAGAAGCAAATTTTTTTTTTTTAAGATTTATTTATTTATTTGTCAGACAGAGATTACAAGTAGGCAAGAGAGGCAGGCAGGGAGAGAGAGGAGTAAGCAGGCTCTCCGCGGAGCAGAGAGCCCGATGTGGGGCTCAATCCCAGGACCCTGGGATCATGACCTGAGCCTAATGCAGAAGCTTTAACCCACTGAGCCACCCAGGCGCCCCAAGAAGCAAATTTTAAAAGTTGATTTGTCTTTATCCAGACAAAACATCTTGACTTACAGTACACATTAAAACTAAAATTACTTTAGGATCAGTGACACATTCTTTTTTTTTTTTAAAGTGAGTTAATCTTTTTTTTTTTTTTTTAATTTATTTATTTGTCAGAGAGAAAGGGAGAGAGAACACAGGCAGACAGAGTGGCAGGCAGAGGCAGAGGGAGAAGCAGGCTCCCTGCCGAGCAAGGAGCCCGATGTGGGACTTGATCCCAGGATGCTGGGATCATGACCTGAGCCGAAGTCAGCCGCTTAACCCACTGAGCCACCCAGGCGCCCCAAGAAGCAAATTTTAAAAGTTGATTTGTCTTTATCCAGACAAAACATCTTGACTTACAGTACACATTAAAACTAAAATTACTTTAGGATCAGTGACACATTCTTTTTTTTTTTTAAAGGATTTTTATTTATATATTTGACAGAGAGAGATCACAAGTAGGCAGAGAGGCAGGCAGAGAGTGGGGTGGGGGGACAGGCTCCTGCTGAGCAGATAGCCTGATGCGGGGCTCGATCCCAGGAAGGGAGATCATGACCTGAGCCGAAGGCAGAGGCTTTAACCCACTGAGCCACCCAGGCACCCCATCAGTGACAAATTCTAACCTGAAAATTACCTGGTCTCTACAATTTTGACACACCATAATCCTCCTGATCCACACTTTAGGATTGCTCAGAGCTCCCCAAACCCATTGCCCATTCAGGTTGCTTCCCCCACACAAATGTCCTTATCTGCCCACCCCACCCCCCTTTGCCTATAGATTCCAATATATCCTTCAAAGCCCAGTTTATTATCCAGTTTGACTTCAATTACTCATTTAATACTGGGAGCTGCTGCCTGCTGGGCCACAAGGTTGGTTACTGCTACCACGGAGCCAGCCCAATGGGAGGCTGTCAGTAATCACCAAACACCAGGGCACCTGGGTGGCTCAGTTGTTAGGCGTCTGCTTTCGGTTCAGGTCATGATCCCAGGGTCCTGGGACTGAGCCCTGCATCAGGCTCCCTGCTCTGCAGGAAGCTTGCTTCTCTCTCTCCCACTCTCCCTGCTTGTGTTCCCTCTCCCTGTGTCTCTCTGTCAAATAAATAAAATCTAAAAAAAAAAAAATCACAGGGTGCTTGGGTGGCTCAGCGGGTTAAAGCCTCTGCCTTCGGCTCGGGTCGTGATCCCAGGGTCCTGGGATCGAGCCCCAAGTCGGGCTCTCTGCTCGGCAGGGAGCCTGCTTTCCCCTCTCTCTCTGCCTACTTGTGATCTCTGTCTGTCAAATAAGTAAATAAATAAATCTTAAAAAAAAAACACTAAACACTATCAACAAAATGCTATAGTGCTATAGTGCTATGTGGTATTACAAGAGGAATGAACTTAGATTGGGGTCAGGAGAGGCATATTTTGAGGGAATATTTAAGGTCCAAAGGAGGTGTAACAGCTGGACAAAAGGGGCACCAAGCATTCGAGAGCACTGAATAGGTAAAAAGTACTGAACAGGAAGGAAACCAGCAGTTGAGGAACTGAAATGAGCCCCAGTGGCTACAGTGTGAAGAGTAGTAGGAGAGGAGATGGGAAAGCTTTATCGTTACCCCCCCGTGGCTATGATCTTCCACTGGTTTTCCAGAGGTGCCCCCAACTGAGGCTAAGAACCTTCCTTTGTGCATCCTCCCTGGGTTATTCTAAGCTGTTTCTGGCTGCCCTCATCATGAAATTTCTTGAAGGCAGAGATTATTTTATATTTTAATTTTTTTTTTTTTAAGATTTACGACAGAGAGAGACACAGCGAGAGAAGGAACACAAGCACAGGGGAGCTGGAGAGAGTGAAGCAGGCTTCCCGCTGAGCAGGGAGCCCGATACGGAGCTCGATCCCAGGACCCTGAGATAATGACCTGAGCCGAAGGCAGATGCCTAATGACTGAGCCACCCAGGCACCCCTATATTTTAATTTTTGACCCTCAGTATATCCCAATTAATCAGGTGTTCTGTTGATCCTAACCAGAGCTCTGACAAATGGTCAGAAGACTGTCATTTCCCCCCCCTTGCCTTTGCTGCTAAATTTCAGTGTAACTTGGACCAAGCCCCAATATTCCTAAGGACTTAAAACCTATTTCAAGTCCATGGTGTCAAAGACCACTTGACTTAAGCCTCAAAGTATGTTTGTGCCTCTTTCAGGTAACCTGATGACCTCTAGTAGGCAAAACGTATAGTTGTGTTAGGGTTAAGAGTATGTCTGGATTTGCCCTTATTCTGTGTATTTACTTAAAAAAAGGAGGAGGGGAGACATATACGTAAGTATATGTCCACTTTGTGTAACGAATCAACCAATTTCTATTCTCCGAACTCATCAATTTGAACACATTTTGTCTCATTCCTGCGACCATTATCAGAAGTCATTTCTTCAGTTCAAATTAAAGTTGAACAGGAAGAAAAAATAGCTTCTAAAAACAACCTTGATTTATCTATAACGAAGGGCACCGATGGTTCAGAATCCCTTCCAGCAATACTGAGAGAACACGGTGGCTGATGAATCCCAAGACGTCTATCCTGAATCACAAATTCCTGGGTGACTAAAATAAATTCCTAGAGCCAAACTTAAATCGGGACTGTGACCGAGTACCAGAAAAGAAACACCTGCTTTATTCACACAACAGCAACAGAAAGGGTTTCCAAGTTCTTAGAAGGGAAATAACAGGGATCAGGCAGCACCTGCTAAGTGTTACAAGACTCCGTGCCCCGCTGATTGTTCGAGAGCTCCCCCCACCCGGCAGCTGTCTCCTCCCTCAGGCCTCCATCAGGCTTCTCACTGCGGTAGTCACAGTTAATTCCTCAAACAGAAGAGTGAGGTGGTGTCATTCCTGTTTCAGAAGCTCTTGGTGTTAAAGCAGCAGCAGCGGCAGCTCTTCGTATGGAGAGAACAGAGCCATTTGCAAAACACGCTTGTTTCTTGAATTCGAGAAAAACCATGAGCCAATCTATCAATTTTTCTCCGCTCTGGTCTGCCAGAGTGGGGTCTGAAGATTCCTTTTCTGTCGCTATCACGTGTCCCCGTAAGAGGAGGAAAGGTGGAGGGGGGCCCGTGGACGAGCGAGCGCTCTCCTCCCTCTGCGCTGGTGGTGGTCGCCATCCTTTCTGGCAGCTGCAGCAGCTGGGGGGGCGGGGGGGGGCACCCACCAATCACCTCTTCTTGAAGCCGTACTTTTTGCGTTCATAGAAGAGATCGGTCTTAGAGCTCCCCAAGTTGACAATCTTTGGGCAACCATCTCTCTGGAAAACAGGATAGAGAAGTTAAAAGCTTCTGAGTCTGAACTGAGAGGGACTGAAGATAAAAATAACTTTTGGGGGGGGGCGCCTGGGTGGCTCAGTGGGTTAAAGCTTCTGCATTTGGTTCAGGTCATGATCTTGGGGTCCTGGGATCGAGCCCCGTATTGGGCTCTCTGCTCAGTAGGGAGCCTGCTTCCCTCCGCCTCCACCTGTCTCTCTGCAGACTTGTGATCTCGGAGTCAAATAAATAAATAAAATCTTAAAAAAAAATAACTTTTGGATCAGTGGGTTTGGCCATTTACCTTATCCGTTCAGTTATCCTAGCCAATCAAGAATTTATTCCACTCTCCAGCCAGGGAGGCCTACACTTAGAATGCTGGATTCTCAGCCCATTTCTGTCGTCAATATGATGTAGCTGAGGTAGAATTTAACTCTTAAGATTCCAAAGGTTTTCTTCAAGTGAGAGGTAAAAACCCTGTAATGATCTGGGGTGCCTGGGTGGCTCAGTTGGTTAAGCGGCTGCCTTCGGCTCGGGTCATGATCCCAGCGTTCTGGGATCGAGTCCCACATCGGGGTCCTTGCTTGGCAGGGAGCCTGCTTCTCCCTCTGCCTGTCACTCTGTCTGCCTGTGCTCTCTCGCTCTCTCTCCCTCTCTCTCTGACAAATAAATTAAAAAAAAAACAAACAAAAAACCCTGTAATGATCCTCTATAAATCAAGCTTTCTAGCTCTCCTCCACTATCTCAAGAAAGGGAAGACCACCAAGGCAAAAAACCTACAGGCTTTAGCAGATAGTACATTACATGTTAAATACCATAGGGCTTGATGTGTCCTTATTAATTCATTTAATTTGACACACGGTCTTGGGGGAAGACTGCCCCTGTGCTAGAGATGGTTGCTGAAGATCTGCATTCTGATTTGTAATGACATGTTCCCCTGGCCATTCTGTGAGCTTGAGTGGTTTCAGTGAAGCCCTCGGGAAGCTGTGTTCTGCAGAAATGATGACTACGTAAGTTGCTCGGGGATGATGGGAGGAAAACTGGGGAAGATGCTACTAGAATAAAACCTTCACAGGCCTGATTTTATTAAAAACTGCTATCAAAGGAGGTTACTCCCTGGGACACTGGACTTTAGAATGAATTAATTGATCAAGTTCTTAGACATCGCATTTCTAACTTAGGTGATACCTCTTTGGGGGACCAATATCAACACCATACAAAAATCTCTAGGAACACACAAAGCCAACAATAATATCTCATTATTTTCTAAAAACATGTAGTATGTATTACTTTGAGGACTGCCATCTGACGAGTTCAGTGTGCTGAGGGAGCCAGGGAGTGGGCCCAGCCCCACCAACAGCTCCCAATGTGAACTCAGGCTGTGTAATCTGTATTGAAAGTTCTGGTACAAATGATCTTTAAAAGGATCTTTAAAAAAAAAATCTAGAGTTGAAGCTTAACTGACTGAGCTACCCATGCGACCCAAATAATATTTTATTTTTTTTAAATATATTTTATTTGACAGAGATCATAAGTAGGCAGAGAGGCAGGCAGAGGGAGAGGGGGAAGCAGGCTCCCTGCCGAGCAGAGAACCCGGTGTGGGGCTCAATCCCAAGACAAGACCCTGGGATCATGACCTGAGCTGAAGGCTGAGGCTTTAACCCACTGGGCCACCCAGGCGCTCCTGGGTGCCTATTTTTTTAAATTTTAAATTAAAAAAAAAAAGAGAGAGAGAGAGAGAGAGCTTCCTCAAGCAGACTCCCCACTGAAGGTGGTGCCTGACCTGGGGCTTGATTCCAGGACCCTGAGATCATGACCTGAGCTGAAATCAAGTCAGCCACTTAACTCACTGAGCCACCCAGGTGCCCGTGTTTTGTTTTTTTTTTTTTTTTTTTTTTTTTTTTTTTTTTTTTTTTAAAGATTTTATTTATTTATTTGAGAGAGAGGCAGTGAGAGAGCATGAGCGAGGAGAAGGTCAGAGGGAGAAGCAGACTCCCTGTGGAGCTGGGAGCCCGATGCGGGACTCGATCCCGGGTCTCCGGGATCATGACCTGAGCCGAAGGCAGTCGTCCAACCAACTGAGCCACCCAGGCG